>VXBR01001758.1:0-94776 GCA_013400215.1 Cisticola juncidis | reverse complement strand
AAAAAAAAAAAAAAAAAGCAAAGCAAATGAGCATTGGAATACAAAACTCTTGGGTGGGTTATTAGGTAAATGAGATTGAGCCTGAGATCTCTTCATGTCAAGCACCAGTCTGTGCAGTCCAATCTAAAAACTCTTCCTTCTGTCAGAGTCCTCAGCTGATGAACCCTCTCTCCTCAATGCCAATAACAATGTGTTTATGTTACTCATGGACACACATAAAACACATGGGTGGTCTGCTTTGAAGTGCCAGTGCCTCAGATTTGCTACGTTAATAATATGCTAATAATTTATGCATAAAACAGGTTGCACTGAAGGAAAAATCCAATATTGTCAGTTTCCATGACAACCAGTGTGCTAGCAGATTACAATGTCTCACATCAGATGGTTGCCAAGGTTGTGACCTATTTCTGAGTTGTAATCATTTCATTTGCAGAATTTGGAAATGCTACCTGGAAAACAAATAATAAAATATTTCTCATGGTTAAGGGTAGTCCTTCAGTATAAAAGTTCCTGCATGTAAATTAAGCACTAGGCTTAGAAACTGAAAAAGAAGCACAAAGTAGTAATTCCAGGAGTGAAGGAAGGCACGGACAGTTGTGTGAAGAGGCAGGGGGTTGGTGTACAGTATTTCGGGGTGAACTCAGTGGTTATGTACAGCTTATGTCAGTAGCAGGGGCAACTTTCATGATACCAGGTTTCTCAGAGCCCACTTCAACCCAGCCTTGAACAGTTGCAGGAATGGGGCACCCACAACTTCTCCAAGTAGCCTGTTCCAGTGACTCACCATCCTCAGAATAAAGATTTTTTTTCTAACATCTACTCTAAGCCCAGTCTGAAACCATCCCCCCTTGTCCTGTCATTATATGCCCTGGAAATAATCTCTGCCCACTTCTCTTGTAAGCTCACTTCAGGTTTTCTGGGCTTTCTGGGCTGTAAGCACACACTGCTGGCTCTCATCCACCACCATCCCCGAGTCCTTCTCAGCAGGGCTGCTCTCCAGCCTGTGCTGGTACCGTGGGTTGCCATGACCCAGGTGCAGCACCTTGTACCTGGTCCTGTTAGACCTTGTGAGATTCCCATGGGCCTATTCCTCAAGATTTTTGAGGTCTCTATGGATGCCATCCCATCCTCCAGTTGGTGTCAGCTGCACCACTCAGTTTGGTGTCACCTGTAAACTTGCTGAAGATGCACTTGATCCCTTCAGCTGCATTATTAATACAGATGTTAAATAACACTGGCCCCATACAGACTCCTGAGAGACACCTCTTCTCTCTGATGCCCATCAGGACTCTGGGCTGTGGACCACTACCTTCTGGATGTGACGGTCCAACCAATTTCTTATCCAACAGTCCAGCCACCAAACCCATTTCTCTGTAATTTTCAGAAAAGGATGTTGTGAAAGACCATGTCAAAGGCTTTACAAAAGTCCAGGTGAACTACACAGGTAAGCCTTTGATTCTTCACTGGTACAGCTGTGTTCCATCACAGAAGGCCACTGGGTTGGTTAAATGACCAAAACTTCCAAAGATATTTTTAAAAAAATGAATGCACAAGAAAACAAGTATTTTATAGGTTGTGTGCCAGAGTATAAAATAAACCAAGTTCTATTGCAGCTAAATGAAAAGAAGTGCTTTCAAACACCAACATGTGCTAGGGGACTAGATGATGCCATGTTTTCTAGATTCTTCACTGACCAAAGTCCACTACAGTTCAAGTAACTCACTCTGGTTAGTACTTCTTTTATTTTTTCATGCTTAAGAAATGTATCAAGTCATCATTCTTAAATAAATAAGATAGTACCTTCAGGGAAAACAAATGGTCCTCCACTACTCACTCATTTTACACTGTGTCAGTGTAAAACAATCCAGGAATGTAACAGTTTTGTCACTAGGACTCAGCTGACATTTTCTAGTTGACTGAAGAATTTGTCCTTTATTGTTCTCACTTATCAGGCTACAAGCTTAGAAGGCAATCACTGTCAGTTCTGTTGGTGAGATCAATACCATATGCCCAAGTTCCTGCTACTGAAACCCTGCTTTCTGTAGTCCATAAGACAAATAATCCTGCTGGTTTAATCAGATTGGTCTGACCAAGTGGGTTGAGGTAAAATGGAAAACAGCCCAAGCCATTCCTTTTTTTTTTCAGGTTAGTTTAAATGTCTATCAAGTGATACAGTTATAACTGCAGCAGACCTGTATAACCTCAATAATCCACTGCAATTTTATTTCAGTTATCACAATATGATTAGTGGAACACATTTATCATAACTTGAATAAATTATCTCTTTTTACACTAATAGTTTTGGACCTGCTTTGTCATTCCTTTTGGTTTTTTCTTCCTCCACTCCTCTATAGAAGTTGTCCTATTGTGGTAAAAGATTGTATTTCAATCTGAGGATTTTTTTTTTTTTTAAAGAGATGCAAATAATATGCATGATGAAACATTACAAAACCTGTTTCATGATGTTCTGGTTTTTCTTCCATTTGTTATCCTTGAACCTATTTTGTTAATGACACACACAGTTAAAACTGACCTTCTTTGGGAGGGGAATTAATTCTAATGAATAAATAGAATAATGAATATTTCTGCTTCCTTCTGCCCCCGGCTGGTAACCTAGTCCAAGCAAAAGGATTTACACAGAACTGTTGGCATAGATTTGAGTTATTTTCTAGCTGCCTGGTTTGTACAGAAATGTATTCTATGTAAATACTGTTCAATCTCTTCAGAAAACACTTATTACTGTAGAACACTCTTTTGTTCATACTAGAACATTCCTGTTAGGATTTTTTTTAGAAAAGAAGTGAAGTCTTGTATTTCTAAGGAATCAGGTAAAATCTCATCTGGAGTACAGACCTCTTTTATTGATATTGAAACTACTTACTATTCATTGACCCACTTGAGAGAAGTTCAAGTATGGCATTAAGGGATGAGAAAGGAAATAAAAAAAATGGGAGGAGGAGAAGAGTATGTCTAGCAACATGCAAGTATCACAGCTATTTTATTTCTACCTACCACTTGCTATTTAGTAACATATTGGATAAATTAAGGTGTTCCTAGAGAGGCATAGCTTGTCCTAGGAACTAGTATCTATGACTTTCCGTCACTCTGTAGAATCATTTCAGCTGCTCACTGTGGCTCAGGCCACATGACTCTGGAAAAAGGGCCTCTCAGCAGGAGATAGAAGGGAGCAGACAAGCATTAGAAAAGACAAATATAATACCTAGATCTTTTAGCAGCTGAACACTTGGGATAGTACTTTGGTGACACATGAACTCTTGGTATGTGGGTCAGAAAGGCTGAATTTTTTTTACCACTTCTCATGGGTAAGTAGTAGCTGAAGGCAAGATACTGCTGTTTTTCCTCCTGCTGTTACAAGTAGTGACACCTACTTGGCTCTACAAAAGAGAGTCAAATTTCTGTGGACTTTTGCTAAGAAGCAGTGCTTTGAAATCCCCTTTCTCAAGTGTCAAGCTGGCTATGGGATGGATGCTAGGAGCCAACTGGGCTGGCAGGGTACCCTGGATGTAAAGTTTACACATTAATTCTTCTCCTTTGATTAGAATTTCCTGAATGCTGGCAGGGAAAAGCAAACTGATCCCAGTCTTAATGAACCCAGCCTTGAGGCTCCCAATTCATTAAAACTGTGCTCTTCAACATGCTTTGGTGTTTCATTAGTACCTTGATGATTCTTTTTCCATCCATGTATATTTAACATGGTGATCCTATTCTCAAAAATTTCTAGTGGTAAGCCTATATGTTACTTTTTTATCAGTGTCTAACATCATTATAACAAAAAACAACGCCAACAAAAAGTAAGGGAACTCTTGAAATTTTACTTGCACCACCCATTAATCTGTTTTCTTTATCCCGTGATCTGCTAGTAGTATCTGGGGGTAACAGTGATGTGATACTTTAAAGTCCTTGTGTTTATTCCTTGCTTCAGCAAACCTTGCCTCAAGTTACTAATTTGTGAAGAGGTGAAAAGCAAAGGCAGGCTGAAGAGAGAGAGACATATTGTGTGTACATGCTTCTTCTGCTCTACAATGTTTTATCCACACAGCTATGTCAGTGAAGAGTGTGAAAAAACTCACATATTCTTTGCCAAAATAACTATGCCAGCCAAAAAACCCCATGTGGACACAGCTATGCTGACAAAGAAGAGTTTTGAAGGTGCTGACCTCTGGGTGTTTTGAGAAACTGCACAGCTATGCAGGCAGAAAAACTCCTTCTGCCTCTAAAGAAAAGGATCCTGCTGCCACAGCTAAACCAGTATGGATGTATTTGCATATTTATACCTGCAATATAAGTTCTGTATCTTGGACAGTGGTGAGGAAATTAAACCATGGTTATTTTAAATCTCTGTGAATAATTCTTTATCACTAGTCAAAATTTGCCTATCACAATCACAACATCTTATTTCTAAAATGTAAAATTAATTCCACATTATCATGTTGGTTCTTTTTCTTTTTCCTACTTTGTGTCTGGAGTATCTGTACTACACCAACATCTATCATTAGGAGCTGGTTTTCTAGGTCAGTGGTTTTATTTCTTGATTATCATTTATAAAGTGTCACATTTGTTAATTGAATCCTAAAGTTCTAAATTTTTCTAACAGATACTGGAATTAATGAAATATTTAGAAATATTTTCATCTGTGCCATTTTAGCAGCAGGCTATGCTATGAAAATTTACATATTTTTATGCACTTTTGAAATATTTTTTAAAACTGCAGTAGATAGGAGGCAAGTACTGGGGAAAACCAGCATTGTGCTGAATGTAAGTAATTTACAAAATACTAACAGGAGTACCCTAATAATTTTCTGTTGTTTTAAGGAAGCAGCTAAATAAAAACCTGTCAATCAGCAGGGTTTGGAAAGAGTAGGCAAGACTCTTTTCACATAATTGAATGGAAATCACTTCATGTTACTCAATCTTCTCCATTCTTATTTTGCTATTTCCTTTTCTTCTTTATTCAAAATGATTTGTTAAATAGTCCTGAAAAAACCTAGCAAATACAGATATTTTTCTAGCCAGGAAGAATTTCCAACGCTTCTATCTTAATTGACCTTTCTTAACAGGGTAGTAACAAAAATATTTACTGCAGTTTAAACTCTCATAGCAAGTCTTTTACTCCTACCAAAGATGGTGACATAACTGGAAATGCATGTGCAACTCCCTTTCTCCCATGTTTACACACAAAGTGAAAATGTAAAAAAGATTCAGCATCTCTCCTAAAAATACTCATCTTGGGACTGTGAGTAGGAGCAAGCTTTTTCCACTTTCAAGATAGTGATGGTTTATCCTCCTTGAATTGTGCATTAGTTATGTGCTTAATCAGCATGAAATACACACACACACACACACACATACACTTATGTATGTGCATGATATCTGAGATGTAAGAAGAAAGGATAAACCATTCCCTCCAAGATAATGTCAACAGACAAAAACTCAAAAAAACCCAAAAAACCCCAACAACAACAACAACCAACCCCCCACAAAAAAAAATACCACAAAAACACCCACAAAAAACCCCACCAAACAAACAAACAATCAAACAAACAAAACCACAAACCAAAAACAACTTAAAAAAAAACAAACGAACCCAAAAACCCCAAAAAACCACCAAAAACCCCCAAAACCTCTCTCCTGAATAATTTTAGGGTCAGAACATCTAAACTGTGCACAGTTTTCAGTCAGAGGTAGGCATTTACGCAGGAGATCACTCTTTGCATTATGGGCCTCATTTTGTCTGTGAGTAAGTTTCTTATCAGGGAATGGGATAGCAGTGGCTCACTGAAAATGGTCACTGAAGACTGTAAAGCACTATTGTGACGAGGGAAAAATAAGTTAGAAGACAGATGAAAGGACAATAAAAGCTTTATTTTCCTGATATCAGTCAATGAGAAGCCAGAGGTCAAAGAAGCAGGTAAAGTTTTTTTCCAAACATACACACACTCACATTTTGTTTGTCAAATCTTTTCTGTCTCATAATTTTTGAGGTCTAACAAAATCCTTTACTCTTGTCTCTGCCCAGAGGAATATGCTACGAGGTCTAGCTGTGGGAAGACTCTTGTACTTAAAGGTGTAAGGCTCTTTCCTTTAACAATGAGGATGACAAATCAGGTATAACAGGAGGTTTTCTACTGTTGGAACAAATTAAGCCACTTTTATTAAAGCAAACAAGGCGGTTGAGATCTTTTGATATATCCATAGTGCCAACATCCTGCAGATGTCTCACTTCAGTCAATTAATCAGCCATTTCCCAGAGCATGGCAATTGTTTATGCAATCCACTTTGATATGTTTTATAGCATTTCCTTTAATCCTCCCCAACTTTTCATCCCTGGCAAAAGCTTTATTGTAACATAAACCGTAATTGCGCAGTAAAGAAAATCGCCTTATGCTGCAGCCTACAACTGCTTTATCACCCTCATCCTAACACACATAACCTACACTCAAACAGCTAAATATAGGCTGGGAAGCATGCTGCTTTAATAGCACGTAAACTCAATGACTTCTTGGCAAAGAACTTAACCTCTGTCAGGGACAGGGTCTGAATTATCTAGGGGACCTTTATACTTCTCAGTCAATGACATTTATTGCCATTATAGCTGGCAGACATTATTCTGAATAGAAAAGTTTTCATAAAGACAAAAAGGAAGACTAAAGCCCTTTATTCTCCCTGAGAAGACTTTTTTTTCCCTTTTTTTGTAGAAATTGAAAGCATTCTAAAAGAAGTTTCTACTATTTAAAACAGCAGTCTTTTTTCCATTGGATTTCTATCTTTTTATTTAATGGACACCAGAAATAAAAAAAGCTACAAGTGACAACTTGTAAAAATATGAACAGTGTATAAGAGATAGATCCAAATAATTTACATTGAAAAAGTAAAGTCAAAAAAGTTTATCAGCTGCTGACGCTCCCTTTAATCTTTCTTTATATCAAAAATGCATTGGGATCTATCTACCTTACCACAACTATTTTTTGATCTGTTTTGAGGTACTGCCCTGTGACATCCCACACTGACTCTGGTAAAGAAGGTCTGTAGATAGATATTTGTGAGCATCCAGGTATCCTGTCTAGTGTCTGCAAGCCCCCTCTGCAGCCTATCTTATAGAATAAACCTGAAACACCATTTCATGTTTTAAGTGTTGAAAACCACTGTGCTGAACTACAGCTGTCAAGAAATAAACTTTGATTATAAACCTCAATCTCTTTCTTCACTCCTTTTTTTCTCCTTTAGTACTTGCTGGTGCCACTAAGATCTAAGCCTGTGGAGTGATTCTCTAGGATTTATGAATAGTAATTTTATGCAGATTAATCTATGTCAGGAGGTTTGGTTTTGTTTAGACTTCTCCCCCTCACAAGGGACAAGTGAGGTAATTCCTCCCCAGCACTTGGCCACAGAGCTTGATGATATACACCATCAGTAACTCCATTCTTCATTCTAACACTACATAATTTTTTTATAGCTTTTTTTCCTTTTTACTTTCTCCTTAGGTTAGAGAAGTGTTATAGGTTAAATTTGGATCATTTCCAGTCTTACCATTGTGTCCCATACTATACCACAATGATCCTTAATTGGCAATAAATAGGGAAAAAGCATGCATCCTTGTAAAGCAGCTGTTCTATGGATATATGGTATAACACTAGTGTGGAGGCTGTGGTAGCAATTTTATAGGTCACAGTTAGCTTAGGTGGAAGAACTTTGTTGTGCTGCACTAATAATAACTCCACTCTGAATTTGAGGGAACAAGAGGGGCAGGAGCTTCAGACAGACAGTCTCTCCCTGGGCAGAAATGAGACCATTCTGTTCTGTGAACTTGGTTCACTTTTCAGGGGGCTTGGTTCCCTTTTGTCCTTTGCTGTGTTTGGATAAACCCTGATGATTAGAATATGGACCATTATGCTGGCTTTGTAACATTTCATACTAGATACTTTTGGTATTGTTTTAGACACACCAAGAAGAGTGGAACCATAGATTTGGACTTACGTACTTTAGTATATTTTGTAGTGTTTAGAGCAGGAAGAATTTGACCTGTTTTTCCATTGGGGAGGCTCTCACTCCTTGGTTAACAGGATCTGGGAGGGCTATGATTTTTCAAAGACAGGAAATAAATTTAATTCACTTGATAATTTCCTTTTCTTATCATTAGACAGAACACAAGTTATCTCTGAATTCAAATTGTTTGAATAATGTTGTCAAAAGACACAGAGAAAAAGGTATTCACCTTTTGTATAGGGCTGCAAATGGCTGTGTGCTCCATTAATCCTCAAATGTAACAAACCTGGATAGCTTTTCAGAGTGAGCAGCTGCAACCAGGTAGATGCAAATTCATTGCGCAACAAAAAATTATTTTATGTAGGTATGATACATCTTCTTCCCCTTCCCATTTTGGTAATTGAATATTCATCACATAACAAGTGCAGTTAATTAGCAGATTATTCATTTACTGGACAAATAATGAACATCTTATTCTGAACAAAGAAAAGGGATAGGAAAGCCACAGGGAGAGAAAAGAAAACATGCATTTTTATAAGGCTATTATTTAAATTAGTCTTCTTTTAACTAAGAAGAGAAAAGGAATCACTGTGGTCCCACAGAAACCAGTGGTAAGCTTCCCAGAATATCAGTGGGGCTGGATTTCAGTCATATTTCAAAAGGAGCAGAATATTACCATCACTTAAAACAAAAAATAAACTTTGTGACATGTCAAAATTTATTCAGATTTTCTTTAATTTATTATACTGTCATTTTCAAAATTTTTTCTGCTATTGCCTGTCACAATCTTTCTTTACTCTGTTTTCTAGCATGTGGACTGTGAAGACCTTTCACAAAGGTCATTTTTCCCCTTCTCTATTTTTGCACAGTGCAGTCCTTGCCCATAATTCAGGCTCTTGCATAGTACACTCTTGTCATCACCAGCCAGAATGACACACTTTATTGGTATAAGTTGACATGTCTCCTTTAAGGGGAGCAGAGCCAACCAGATTACCTTGATGAAGGATAAGCCTTAATATTCAAATTTTTTTACTTAGAGTTTAATATTTTTTATTTTTTTTAATGGGTACTGAGAAATAATTTCAGTTTGTTGCCGAGGTACATGTTATCCAGAAATTTACCAGACTGTTCGATGCAGAAGGGGCAAAATGCATCTCTGATATAATTCTGCTAATGTCAGTGGTCTTGTGCCAGATTTAATTGCATCCAGCATCTTTAAGCTGTGCCAAGAATAAATTTTCATTCAAAGCTCAGTGGTGAGAGGAAAACGTCTTAGTTCTAGACGAAGCTAGAGCTGTACTGTGTGCAGCTATATGGCACAAACCCTTTGTGGAAGGTTTTCTGGTGTTGTGATAGTTTATCATTAAACTACAACCTGTCAACATCTGTCAGAATGGTTCTGACATTGGCCTTCATGACTGTGTTGCAGTGAAGATATTGGACCAAAAGAATTATATACTTGGAGGAAATTTTTGACAAATCGAAGGATTGAAGCAGAGAGCAAGGAAGGAGGAGGGAACATGGGGGAAAAAGAAAAGAATAAAAAGGAAAAAATAAAACTTCTGGTTAGGTGGATTCAGAAGTTAAGGGCAGGGGAAGTTGGCAGGAAGTGTCTACTACTTTACCTTAACAAATGCTCAATTTTCAGTTACACTAACCTGAGAAGTTCCTGCTCTATAACAAATGAGGTTGAATTATTTTGAGAGTCTGGAAATAGCTGCATCAGGCTTTAAATTTATATTTAGCATCATTGACTAATTGTATATTAGTACGTCATAACTTAGTAAAAAATCATAATGTTTTAGAGTTGTACTAAGTTTATAGAAAGAGAATGGAGAGAAATGGCACCTTTAGATATTTGAAGGCTTTTAGTGGCAGTGCAAGATGATTGTGACTGGTCTGATATCACTGCTGCAGTTGAATTCAGTAACCTCTGGATTAAGTTATGACATATATCAGTTGCTGTGTCTTTTATTAATTATTTTTACTTTCAACTTCCCCTGCCATAGACTGGGCAGGTTAGCCCACTGTTCAGATTTCTTTCTGTCCTTGGCCTGAATTTATAGAAGCTCCTTGTTCTGGGCAATATGCAGAATTGAATCTGCAGCTGAGAAATGGGACACATCACACCAAAACACCAAGCACACAGCTCAGCCTCATGCTAACTCCTGGGTTTGAGAGTTTTCTCTTCCCTTCTGCTTCATTCCCCACTCTACCAACCTGTGTTAACTGGAGTAGCAGCTGTAGAAAGTGAAGTCGCCTTTACTATTTTTACATATAAGATAATGTAAAAAAAAGGTAGAATATTGTGCCTGTTTATATGGGTAAGGAAAAAACCCTCAAACCATTAATTTTACATGGGGAGTGAGATTATTTTCTGCACTCATTCTTCCACCGCGTCTCTAATTATTGAGCTTTTTTTTCACCAGTTGTAGAGGAAGTCAAGATTAACTGGGTTGCATTACTGCAACCTTCTACATGTGGGCAGAAAAATTCCCATTCCTGAAGGGAAGTCTCAGTCAGGTGAGAATTGGTCCCTGAAGCTTTTACAGACAGACAGTCTATACTTCAAAGTAAGTATAATACTTTTATTCCCCTTGAAATCCTAATACAGAAATAATTTTACAATTACAAAAATCACAATCAATGCTTGTGCCAGACACAAAATTAGATGAAAGTCATAAGCAGAAATGGCTGGGAATTTAAAAATGAAACTATGTCTCAATGAGCTAATCACTTCCCTTAAAATTAATATTTTTGAAAGTCAAATGTCAGTTTTGACATATAATCCTGACATTCTGTCAGAAAATCAGTCTGTATGGCACTGTTCTCTGGCTTATCAACTTCCAGAGTCTTTGTACAAAGTTAAAATTTAAAAAAAAACCCCAAATCTAACCAGAATGTTTCTCTCTATTTGACCTCTCTATTCTTCCGTTCTAGTCTTAAAAAAATGCTTAATGCTCAATAGATACTTTTAATGAATGGGAAATATTGTTTGGATGCTAATAATATGAAGTAATAGAAGAATTGATTTATTCCCCCATAGACTTGAATATTTTTCTCCAGTAAAAAATAATGATTTCATAAATCAGAAAATCTTCAGTTATTTACATGTTCCATATTTAGTTTGTTTGGAAGCAATGGAAATTTACTCTGGCATGTCACAGCACACAGGAGGGAAAATAAGCTTTGGAAAAGAATTATACTGCTAGAATTTTGTGCTATTATAGGAGGAAGATAAGATTAGTCTTACAACTTTATTTAAAACTATATTTTAACTCCAAGGGCAGATGCTGGATATGACGTGTCAGAACATGCTTAACCTAAGGGTGATAAGTGGAAGAATAGGTTGAAAACTGTTTTCAGGACATTCCTTTTTGAGATACTAGTGGTGATCTCATGCTCAGTTTACCCTCTTTGTCTCTGGCACTGATTTTGGCTGGATCAGGACATCACCAGCTATGTCCTGGCATGCCCCATGCTGGAGCTGGAATAGGCAAATTACAAATGGCTCATGAAGGGGAACAGGCAGAGATGGTGAATGGGTTCATTAGCCATTAAACACGGTGTGTGTGTGGCTGACCTTCAGTGAGGAAGTCCCTGGACTGATGAGCACTGTTTTCTGGCACAGTGCATCAGGGAATGAGTTGCTTTGCACTGGCATTGTTTCCAAAAGCAGCTGCTCTGAGGTCCAGCCAGAGACAGGCTAGACAGGCATTTGCTTGTTCCTGCCTAGATCAGCAGGAGTTCACCACTAATGCTGTAATATAATATGAGTTAATCACTCAATGGGGACTGATAACAACTTACTTTACATTTGTAAATGGGTATCCACAAGGCCAAGCCTTCACTTATGCTGTTCTACCCACCAAAATAAACTCCACATGTATCAAAGATGGATTGCAGATGCAAAGAAGCTTTTTGAGAAACATGAGGATGTTGCATGTTACAACCAGAAAATGAATGCCACTAATAACCTGAGACCGAAATACTTCTTGAACAAAATCTTCAGTTATAATCCACCACTCAAATTCCATGGGTTTCGGGATGTAATTAATATCCTACATCAATCTGCATCCAGAAGATGTAGGAGGTTGTCCTAGCAGGATGCAAGTCTTGCTGCACAATTTAATGTGCAGTTGTTAAAGAGCATGAAGCTCAAGTAGTTAGTTGTGTGTCAGAAAACAAAGCTTTGTGGACTTCAATAAAACATTTAATATTCATGGAGAATAAAGAAAAGGTAATTGGACAGGTTATTGCATCTACCACACTAACAGTTTTGTATTCAACAGCCTTGGCAAAAAGGTAGTCCTCC
The DNA here is from genome assembly GCA_013400215.1 of Cisticola juncidis. Lineage (NCBI taxonomy): Eukaryota > Metazoa > Chordata > Aves > Passeriformes > Cisticolidae > Cisticola > Cisticola juncidis. Next base: position 82,457 of record VXBR01001758.1, on the reverse strand, counting down.
AAAACAGAAAATACATGGTTTAAGTCCCAGCTGCAGATCTGGAACTTGAGCCCATCTCACAGAGATTCTCTGTTCATGGGGCTGTTCTTATTTCTCAAGATCAGTCCAGAAATCTCACTCTGTAGTTAAGAAACTTCTCTAATAGAAAGTACATTTTGGAACAGGAAATATTCTCAGAAGCAGCACATGCAATTAAAATATTCCTGATCACTCCTTTAATTTAACTCTCACTTTGAGTTAATGATTGTGAGATGATTGTGATCATTGCGGTCTTTTTTCTGCTCATTTTCCATGTGGGTTTTGCAAGCATAAAAGGGGTTCAGGACAGTTGTAAAAGGGAAAGGTGCGGTTTGTTCAGGTATAGAAGGATTAAAAATGTAGTGAATAGTTTTCCTACAATGATAACTGCTATTGTGAGCAGGTGAATGGAAGTGCTTGTCTGAGGGGTGAAAAAACACCAGAGGTGGAGCTTGAGGCAGACATTAATGATAAGGGGCTACCATGAAAATATGTGATTCATATCTCATCTGTTGAAACTCACACACGTGTTGGTTGCAATTCACATGAAACCCTGCTGCTCTCTCAAAGCCTCAGTTATTGCAGAGTCATTTCAGATGCTGCTACCCTGGTTCATTGCTATCAGATATGCCATGTGAAACTTTTGCCAGTTCAGCTAGGTGAAAATCTGTGAATATGGCACATCCTTTAGATGAGAAGAAAATTCTGGCACACAGTGAAATATATGAGTGATTCATCAGCTTGAGTACTTAGAACAGAGTGCAATATAAGAAATCCAAACTGAAATGTTCAGTAACTGAGGATACAGTTTAAAAACTGAATGAGCAGCATGGAAGTCATAGCTCATGCTCAGTGACATCGCTCACCTGTATCTAGGAGAAATAAAATGTTAGAGTAGGAATTCTGACCCCGGAGAGAATCAGCAGAAAAATCTAATGCAGGGGGAAGAACAGTAGATATCCTAAAAAAGCTATAAAGTAAAGGGACCTGGGTTCAAAGACAGCACCATCTTTGTCATCCAGAAAAAAACCAAAACAATCCAACAAACTCCCTCTGGTCTCATATTTCAGTTATTCTACTGATTCGTGTTACTATCTGAAGTACTAATAGTAGAATGTGAAAAGTGAAGGGTTGAATGAAGGTGTTGCATTTCTAAAAAACAAAGTTAATAAACAGAAATAATTTGCAAATAAGAGATTGTTTCAAATGCATGCCATGTAGCTAAGATGATCATCCTGAACTCTATTAATCTTGCTATACTTCATATATCTGTATCTATTATTTGCATAACATCTATTCTCTAATAAGGTAAAATTAAAATCTGTATCCCCAGGAGCTCAGGGAGGTCACCAGTGTGAATTAATCACTAACCACACTAAGAGCTGTACTCCAAGGAAATTGTGATCAATTCCGATCTGCATATTAATTGATGGCTCATTCAGGAAGGTGTTAAAAAGCAATTTTCAGCCAGAGAAAATGAATTAATGCAGAGCAATTGTGCTTAAGGTAGATGCATAGCTATCCATGTTGGAAGGGAAAATATTAAAAGTCAAATCTGCAAATATACTGCCACAGAAGGAAAAAAGGGAACCACATGTCTGCTCTGCAAAGGGAGACTGGTCTGAGCTAATGCACATGTGTTTCCATCATCATATCAAAGAAGGGTACTTCAAAGAGGGGAAGACTTGGAACAGGGATAGATGTATCCTGCAGATAAATACTACCAAGAAGGAGTGAATATGCAGCAGAAACCTCACACAAGTAAAAACTGCTTGGTAACAGGAGCTGAAGTTTAACCAAGCTCTTATCTGCACAAGAGGACTGTATTTTGAATTGAACCTTTTAATTCTTTAGAGAAGCACTGTTTTCTATTAACTAAAGAGACCCAGAAAACCCAAAGGCTTTCCTGAACTAAATCAAACATAACGTAATTCAGGATTAAATCATCAGTACTTTTCAGTCTCCTCTAGTTTACATGTTAATGACTCAACCTCCATCAGCCCTCCATCTTAAAAGCCTAGCACATGCAATTTGTCCAGGGACTGGCAGAATCAGGTGGTTTGAGACCAAGAAAAGTGTGTTTGTGTGTATGCACATGTGTGCAAGTGCGTGCTTGTGTGAGTCTGCTGAGATCAAACCCCACACAAATGCACACCCCGGAGGGAGCTGTGTTTTCTCTCGACTTCATACTGAGCTAGTTTCAGCTAAAGACACTCAGCTGCAGCAGCAACAGAGCTTAAAGGAGTCCACAACATCTTCAAGGATACTTGGGTCTGCTTAAGCCTCCAGCAGGCAGAAGTGCAGAGTGCACTCCATAGCACCAAGTTCTTCCATTTCAGCAGTGTGCTTGCACAGTGGGATGCTGGGTGCTGCAACAGCATTTGCTTTGTGGATCTATTTGTGGGACAGCTTCAGGGAAAATCTGTGGCCTTACATAAAAATTGGAATAAAAATGGTCACTCAGGGCCATATGCTGTATATCACTGTCAGCAGTCAGTAAAAAACTCTGGGCAGAAGTTGTAAGAGGTTTTCATAGTCTTTTTCCTTCCAGCAATGCACATTTTCAGGACTTGTTGAACTAAGAGGGATAAGGTACATCATTGTGTTTGACAGACTTTGACTGGTTCACTAATATTACTCTAAAATATTACTTTGTAGTATTCCAAAACAATTTACAGTTTTTAACTCTACAGTACAATTGATCTATCAATCAGTTCCAGACTGAAAGCTATCACTGAAAGCTTTCAATGAAAACTTGGGGTTTAAAACTTCTGCTGGATAATTTCAGTGAGTGAACTTTATATTATTTTGCATTGGACTTTGGATCAGTTCTTATTAATTGATAATGTTTTATCTGATTTTCCAATTGCTTCTGACACTGGACCCAGTGAAATAGAAGAAGACCCATGGTGGCATGACAGTTCTCTTCCTCAGGTGGCTTTAGCTTAGGCATAGAGAATCACAGTGGACAGTGTAAAAGAAAAAAAATTTAACACCTGAATCTCATGTTTCATTTTATTACTCAGTCATTAATGATGTCTGTCTGAATTTTCAATGTCTACTTTAGTTTTAGCAACTGAAATTAACTATATATCAGCTTCAAATTTTGTCATTCCACTTATTCATGTTTCTATTAATGTTTCTTTATGAGTTTGTTTAAAATATGATGGAACAGTGCAAGTTCTCACATAGATATTTTACACACCTCCCTTAATTGTGAAATTTAGTGTGATTTTTGAACTTCTATAGTCTGTATGCTTTTACCACTAGTAAATTCAACAAATAATGTGGAAAACCTTCAAAATATATCGAAAGCTGTACATACTAAAGTAACAATAACCCACAGATTCATTGATGCCTCTAAAGAAATCTAGTATGTTGGGGGATTTTGAGATTAAAAAATCACATAATTTATGTTTACAGAAAACATTTTAACTCTTTACTGTTATATTATGTCTAACTATGAATGATTTGCATCTCAGTTTTACCACTTTTAACCAAATTAAATAATAGCTCACATTTCCCAGTTAACTCTGGAATCTTTTGTAAACATCAGCATCACATTTTCCCTCTTCCATTTCCTGATGAAATGAAAGAGCGAAACCACTGCTCTGATCTTAAAGTAATGTTGCCACATATAATATACTGAAAAGATCACGATTCAACAGTTCAAATCATGCCAACTACAAGTCAGAGCCAATGGAACAGAGCAGAGTTTGAGACAATAGGGTGACAGAAAAACCTTTAGGAAGCAGGGCAGAAAAAAGTACATACATATTTCTGCTGCAAAGCTGAGTGGGATGGCAACTTCTGAAAGAGACACCAGTGTGTGGTGCAAATGTCAATGTGAAGCATTCACTGTGAAAATATAGTTGCTAGTAGCTATGTTTCAATGATGACAGGATTCTGTGTTGTAAAGATCAAATACTTGCCCTGGCCCAAGAAAAGGTTGCAGTCACTTAACAGTATCAAAATGTTTTCTACAAACAATACTACCAAAAGAAAACCATGGCATAGTCAACATCCTATCTCCATTAAATATGAATTCTGTATTTTAAACAGCTAGGTCACTGTCATTTCTCATTTTCATCCAAGAATTACCGAATGGCTAGATATTTCATGGCTATTCAAGGAAGAAATAGATGTGGATAAGAAAGAGTAAAGTCAGACTACCAAAAGCAATAGTAATCTCGGGGCTTTGAACAGAGAGGGAGACCATTTATGCCACAAGAAACTCAAGGGGCAGCAAAGAAAAGGATGCCAAACAGTTGCTTCACATTAGTATCCTGAATGCTCAACTTGAATAGAAAAGAGACATTCAAACTACTACCTTCAAACTTTTCCAAGTTCTCAGGATTAGAAACATTTATTCCTTTTCCTTGGAAGAGAAAATGTAGTTTTTCAGATATTGAAATAAATGAGGCTAACTACATTTTTGAGCAGTCTGCTTCTTAACTGAAACTTTGTTTTAGGTTACACCCTAGTATTTTATTTTAATTTCTTTAATATACACTACTTTAGGGAATGATTAAAATTAATAGGTATTAATGCATCTAGTGCCAGGGGAAGTTTATCTAAGAGTACTGTAGAAGTGTCTGTTACAGTGAAACTCTATCCTACACCAACAAAAGCACAATTCAGATCAACTCACTTTCACCTGCAAAGAAATCAGAATTAAACCCAGAATATAATAGGCTGCTCAGTCACTGAGACATGACAAGCTGTTTAGCACTTATAAGAAATCCACTGATCAAAACTATGTAAAATACTGAGATATAAAGACCCTGCTGTTAGCTTTCATTTTTGGTATTTGTTAGTTCTGCTTGTACAGCTATAGCACAGAATAACCTCTTATCCTTAACAGTGTAATAATTCACTCCAAAATGAAGCAGCCCAACGTATAGTACTGGGGCTGAGTAACTTCAAGTACATCTGCTCAGACAGCCCCAATTAGAAAACAACATCTTTTAAATCTTTATTTAGATTGAGGGAGGCTGGTGGGCACAGAGCAACAAATAAGGAGCACTAGGTTAAAAAGTGTTTGGAGGGGTTAGGCATATGAAAATTGTGTGAGTCAGATTTCCCAGCACGGGATTTTGTAGAAGTGGTTTGGAAATGAGAAGACATTTTGAATGGCTGCCTATTCCACAAGACTGTCCTTTACACAAGGCCCCAGCTGTCATGGGCAGTGTTTCTTTTCTTCTCCTGCAGTTTTTCCTCTCACTATTCTATAGAAGAGTTGCATACACAACAACTTGACAACTCAAGACTGAGGATGCTCCTGCAATCATCTGCAAAGACTGCTGGATACCAGCTACTGCTGTTTGATACTCAACAAATAGAATATTAATCTTTATGCAGCATAGCTGCATAGAGGATCAATCAAGCAGGCTGCTGGGGATTAGAAGAGAGAAATTGCAGCCTCAGATCAGAGTTGTTATCCATTTATTCTGTCACTGACCAGATGTTTCAGCAGGAGAGAGACCCTAAGGTACATGGACACTCAAAAGGAGTCAAAAATCAGACCAAGGGAATTTAAAATAATATCTTTCTGTGAAGCTGTTAGAAAAGACCTCTATCCTCCTCTTAAATCACAACCATATTTCAAGATTACCCCTCCCTCTTGTTGCACAGGAAGAGAAAGAGAGATTTATCTGCTATAGCTTGTCTTCCAATTATCATCACTTTCTGACAAATAAGAGTCATTATTTAAAACTGCTTATTTCAAATTATATTTTAAAGTGTTCTGCTTCCCTTAAGCAATTATAGATACTTGAAAAATATTGTCTCATTGTAATGGTTTAGATCAAATGAGAAAGTGGTACTGATAATACCATGATTTAGAGATAGGAAGTTCAAACCCAGTGGGAGGTGTCTTTTAATTTAAAATGTTATTTCTCTCAATAACAAAAGAATGAATAAATGCTCAAAAGATAATTATATTTATCAACCTAAAAATATTGAAATACTGTTTTGTTCAAGAAGCAAAACAAAATATTCTGTGAAAACAAATTTCTATGAAACTGCCTCTGCTGGGAATTTTAAATGCTGATAGAGACGTATTTTGTTTCCATTTCCTTATGTTCATGTTCAAATTTATAAGTAATGTCTTGAGATTTATTAATTGTTTCAAAAATCAAAATATAATTATTAAATTTAACATGTAGAGGTAGTTTAATTCCTATTTTTATTTAGATTATGTTATTAAGTGTGAATAAGTGGGTTATAATGAATTTAAAATATTATTTTAATATGTAATATGTTTTAGAAATGCATTTAGCTTACAAATACTGTACACATTCATTAATATACTTTATTAAAGGTGGAAGGAGCAATGCTGGGACTTCCTTATTGTATGTCACTTGTAATTTTGTTTCTCTCCATGTAACAAATGTCATAGTCACAAATTGTCAAGGTCAGGAAAATCTGGAGACATGCAGTCTCAACAGCGTCAGACCCAGTCTGTACAAATGGTGGCATTCTCACTGGAAAATTTTGTAATGATATCAAATCTCTATTTCTTAAAACTGTGTCTTCCATAGCACCTAAGCACCTAATGCTGAAGGTGAAAGAAAGGCACCTCTAAATGTTACGCAAACAGGATAGGGTCAAGGAAACCTGAGGCCAGAAGAACTAATCAGTAAAGATCAGTATTAAAAACTTAGGATAAGCAATCACTGCCCTGCTCCTGCTGGCCATGCTGATCCTGCCCAGGATGCCTTTGGCCCTGCTCAGCTGCTGCTGACCAGCACCCCCAGGTCCTTTCCTGCCAGGCACCTTTCTGGTCACTCTGCCCCAGCCTGTGGCACTGCCTGGGGTTGCTGTGACCCCAGCCCTTGGCCTTATTGAACCCCAAACCACTGGCCTTAGACCAATCCATTCAGTCCAGATCCCTCTGCAGTGTCTTTGTGCCCTCCAGCAGATCAACACTCCTGCCCAAAGAAACGTCTTCCATGAATTTACTGAGGATGTACTTGTTCCCCTTGCCCAGATCATCAACAAAGATGATCTGGACTGGTACCACTACTGAGTCTTGGAGAACCCTACTAATTGCCAGCTGTCAACCAACACCATTCACTCCCATCTTTTGGGCTTGGTCATCCAGTCAGTTTTTAGCTCAGAGAAGACTGTACCTGTTCAAGCCATGTCCTGCAAGCTTTTCCAGGAGAATGCAATGGCAACTAGTAGTATCAAAGGCTTTACTGAAGTAAAATTTCATCTCAATTTCCCTAAGAAGCCTTACCAGAATGTTACTTGGCCCCATGGTGTTACTTTTTAAAGTGGTTTCAGACATTGCTGCTTCACTGCAAAAGGCCTTTTCTGCCTCATCTCCATTATCTCTCAGCATAAAATAAAAAGCAAAATGGTTCCCAAAGGGGTGAACGCAAGACCAATATATTTCAAGTCTTCCATTGCAGCTCTATACTTTCTAAGTGCTTCTGTACTTTGACATTGTTAACTCTCTCTCAGGCTTCCTGCTCCTGAGGTGTTTCAATGACATTGGAATCAGCCTTCTTGTTCTGCTGTCATTGGATCTTTTTACTTTTTCCTGCATGGCCACACTTTCAGTTTCCTGAAGAATACATTTTCAACTGAATAGACTCCATTTCACCCTTCTAAAGCTGATTTTTTTTAAGCTTTCCTTGTCTTTTTGTTAAGACTTCATATATTTTATCTGAGATACACACTTTAACCCCAAATGCTGCCCATATAGATTTCATTCATATGACTGCATCTTTTAATTTGTTCTTAAAAAGCTTTTTTCACTTTTTAATTTTGTTCTCTCTTAGTAACAAAAACTATTGCAGAGCATATTTTGGCTTTGTTGCTTTATTAAGAATGTTAGATGTAAATACATTATAATCACAGACATAATGATAATAAAATTTTGTACTAAGCTCTGTGCTTCACTGATTCCTTTCTTACCTTGTAAATTTACCTGTGAGGATATAATATTGTTCCATTTCAGGTATCTTAAAATGTATTTTTCCTATTTTGTCTTAATGACTCCATGCTAATTTAACTATGTCTCTCTCTGTGGAGCTGAATGCTCCTTTTATTACTTTTTTTTCTGCCTTGATGTGATTTCTCTTAATATGTTTTTGCTACAGTCATCCTTTTGGCTGGATGACTTATTGTGCTGATCTTGTACTGTTTTTATTTATCCTGTTTGGAATTTGAACCCATAGGGAATTTTGTTTTCCAGTTAGGCAAAAGACATATTGGTCTGCTTGACTCTAGGATGCCACCTCTACCAAGAAAAAGGAGTGCCTTGGTAGAAGAGACCTTCTCCTTCTTATTCCATATCTGTAAAAATATCTGACTTCTTGGGAATAGTTGTCTTCTCATCTCAGTAGCAAATGGTAGTCAAAATGATGGAATATCTAAACAAGGGAAAAACTATAGATGTGTTTGTTTCCCAGACTCTCCACAGTCCCTTAAAGGGAAAACTTTGAAACAAAATGAAATCCTGAGGTAATATTAATATGAAGAACAGGCTTAAGACAGTCTGCTTTTTTTTCTTTAATTTCTTCATTCTAGATAAGCAAGAGAATATTTCCTTCAAAGCAGAAAGCATTCATAAAGATCTAGTGTGTTTATTTTGTAATAAAATATTTTGATACAAGAAAAGGTAATGTCTGCAACAGTACTGTATAACAGCTTTGCCTCATGACTCAAAAAATCTTAAGTACAAACAATTCTGTGTTAAGTTTTGAAGTAATGATGTATGACATGGTGAAAGGTGAAAATGTTAGTATAAAATAGATATATAGAAAATAAATAAAACCTCAAACCCTCATAATTTTCCAACACTGCAATGCTATGACACAAAAATAAACAATAATTTTTAATATAGCATATTTTCCTGAAACAGACTTCTAGGATAGCAAATAATCCCTGTTAATGTCTCTTGAGTAAATTTATCAGTGATTCATTCAATAAAATTTATCCTGACCAAGGGGTCTTAGCCCTATTTTTGATGTCCTCTCAGGCTGCTGAGAGGACATCATTATACAGTAGAACACTTGGAAGACTGTTCTCAGTAGAAACCTTTTGATCACTCCACCAAACTGAGAAAGCTGCCCTTCACAAGGATGCACATGACTTGAAATCATTTAGACCAAGGTGAATTACAATGCAATTTTTAAATTCAGTTTGCAGAATAACAAAATGTGTGTTGTATGAGGACACAATACAATTGTGACTCACAGGAAAGCTGGAAAGGTTAACTAAGTGTATCATGCTTGGAGGAGTGGTTTAGAGAGCCCACTATCCCTAGTGTGTGACATGGGAATATAACACCAACTCAGAAATTATACACTTACAAGGATGTTTCAGAAACCTCAAATACACTGGAACAGAAATATCAAAATGAGTTAAGATAATCCTGCTGAAGCACTGGAAACAAGCACGCATCATTCCAGTTCACAGTATTCTCAGCATTTTTTTTTGATGCTGTGAAGAAAGCTTTCAAAATAGTAAGTGTGTGAGAAGTATTAGGATAGGTTTGTAGTGAAGATCTTGTTATATTTTTCATCCTATATCTAAAAAAAAAACAAACCAAGGAAAAAAGAAAAAAGAAGCACATATTTATGAAGTGTAATTCTGGTGTAATTTGAATGCCAGAAAGCTAGTACCTAAGTGAGATGTTTGTTTCAGTAGTCCCAGCTGTATGTTGCTAATGCAGACTTCAGTTTAATTGCAGGCGTCCTTTAAAATAAATCATTATCTGCCATTGTCATTCAAAAAATGATAAAACATTAAAATAGATGCAATTCAGTGCTATTTAGACAGATATGAAGACATTTTAAAAGTATGTATTCTGTAGTCTTTAGATAACAGAATTTTATGCATTTTCTAGAAAGACCTTTCAGTCCAAATTATAAGATAAATTATCCATAAAAATAATGTAAGCTGTTAGAGGAAAAGAGAAAAACCTTCTCATTTCTATATTTTTCTGAAATTGGAAGTGTTACAAAGATTGTAAAAATGTTAGAAAATTGTCATTGCATCAGGCTGTGTCTTCAGTCAATGAATTGCACAGAGATGGTGAGATATCAAATAGCATCTTTTCAAAGGGGGGAAATCCAGAAGTTCCCAACTGAATACCATAAAGAAAAAGTGGATGTGGCCTGTTACTTGCCACTTTAGGAGAATCCTATATATAACAAAAATGTTCTCTAATAATCAAGAATGACCAAAAGCAATATTAAGTGTAGAATAGTTTGGCACTCCATGAAAAGTTTGAAGTTCCTTTGTGTAGCATGTAATATAACTATAACATACCACAGAATTGTTGGAATTTGATTGTCTGTCAGCCAAATTTAAAATTATCAGATACCTCCCCAACTTCTTTCTTTTTCTTCTGAGTCAGTAGCGTAGTTTCTGTAACAGAAATTATATTCTGTCTGAATATTATTTTCCACAGCTTCTTTTCTACATATACACTTGCTATGCTTAGCAGGGGCAGCTAAAGGACACGGCGTGTGAGGGGACAGTAGAGTCACTCTGTAACTGAGAAAGGTGAAGAGCAGCAGGTCACAGTTGCTGTGAGCAATAAGTGGTTTCATTTGGTGGTCATGGGATTTAGACAAAATCCGTGTGTCACTCTGGCTTAGTGGTTCTGACATATTGCTCCGTATAGTACCTTATTGTTCATTTAAGCAAGTTTCCTCTCTTGCAGGAACTTAACCTCAAATCATTTTCCCTCTCAAAGATCAGGAGAAAAAAATCTCTTTCCTTGAGATTTAATCTCTTTATTATCTAACTCATCTCTAGATTAAAATATAATGAGGCTTTGCATAACACCGTAGAACCAAGATATACTAAAACAAATTTTGCAACAAAGCAGAACCACTGCCACATCTACCATCAACCCTTTTTGTAAGACTGCAGCAGAGAAGGTGTGAGAAAGGTGTTCTGCTTTTCCATATAAACTCAAACACTTTTTTATAGCCACAAGTAAGCTAATGTTCCTTATCACTTAGCAATATAATTTATAGCAACTATGCTCAGGTGGCATTGCTTATGCTCTGCTCCAGGAATACATTGAATTGCACTTCAGAACATCATAGTTTTCAAATCATGCTGTTTAGAAGATGTTTGTGTGGGTTCTAAGGATGATGTAATTAAGAGCTTCTAACTGTATCTAGGAATGCTTTTCATTGAGATTGCTTCTCCTGTCCTACCTGATACTACGTGCAGTCTGTTTCCTTGCCAATGGAAATGTGCAGTACCATTCATGTTACACCTGATCCAATTGGAGTCAAGAAGTGCACTCATATGAACAGTAATTTATGAGTTTGGGGATAAGTGGTTTTAAAGGTAGGAATGGTGTCTCACAACTAAGATAGCCATCAGATCTGCCAGTTAAAGCAGGGAAATCTGGTCTACCTAACTGCTCACTGTGTCAGGACAAATTCCCAAGAGGTTTCTGCAGAGCAGTCTGCAGGAAGAAATGCAACCCTGACTGTTACATGGACCATTCACTCAGTGTGCTCCTCCTGGACTCAACCCAACCTCACTGTTTACACTGATATGCCAAGCCCATCTGGTTTCATTAAGTTCCTCTAGGTTTTACAAGGCTCTGGCCAAATACTTTGGCTCCAGCTTGTAGAATGTGCTTCTACGGCAGAGGATCTTTGTCTGCTGTCACTTTTTGGAAATGGATCTCTAGCTATAAAAACAACTCTTGAGTCCCCTAGAGGTTACTCTGCATCCTTAGAAAGCTTAGCTTGGTTCTTTCTTGGATCCTGACACCCGTTGTTGAGGTCAGAGTATATAGTTTTAGTACTATAGTACAACTTAAAACTCTATAAAAAGGACCACATGCTTTTAATTCTCTGATACTTTGGGACTCCAAACTGTGTGAGCACATGTCATCCAAAGAAAGGAAATGCAAAATTTTCAAGACTCTTCTAAACCACATACATTCCATTTGGATAACCCAGAAAAGAGTAAAAGAATAACCAGTAAGCATCTACTGACTGTTTTTTTCATTTATTCACTCAGTCACTGAGATAGAAGCAAAATTCTAAAATTAGTAGTTAGTAGTGTACATTTTTATTTTTTAAGGAATAATTAGATTAGGACTTTTACATATGGCTTCCTATCTGAAGGAAACATCCCATTGTACATCTGGTCCAGCAGTCAGCAGGCCCTACTCTCCACTTACAAGCTCCCCCTCTCAGCGGTTGTGTTTGATGCTTGGCACAGCTACCTGCCTTTTTTTTTTTTTTCCCCCTTCTATTTTTTTTCCTGTCTATGGACTTTTTTTACTCCCTAGAATGAGTTCACTGCTGTGGACCTAGATAAAACTGCTTTTGCTGAAGATGCTGTGATTGTATTTCTGTGTTTTGGCAAGATGTACCCGTTTGCTGATGGTCACCAGTGAGTGTTCTGAAAGATTTTACTGTGAATAATTTGTAAGCACTGAAGGCTTTTGTTGATGATACCTTTTTATTGATTACACCTATGACAATTTTAGGATAAGAAAAACTGCTTTTNAAATATAAATATAAATAGTAGATTAAAAATATATATTTACACTTAGCACATATTTGTGGAAAATTATGACCCCAACTGAACTCAGCAAATTTTAGGTAATATGGGAAGAAATCAGGCATTAATATTTGAATCTATGAGGCTCAAATTCCAGTTAAATTATAATTTCTGTGACAGACATGTTTTAATTTCCCTCTCAAATATTTGCTTTATCCCATGACTTAAAAGCTAATTTCATTTTGTTCACCCCCCTTTTTTAAGTTGAATATCAAATTGGGTTTGAAGTCTTTCCTGATTTTCTAAGATCATTTCTATGTACTTGGAACATTATACATATTTTTTCCACTAAAGCAATAATATCAAAACCAATAAGAACTGTATGGACAGGTAGTTGGTAGCTGTCTAAAATAGCAAGTAAGGTAAGATAATTTGTACTGAGAACATAATTTCCAACCTAGATCCAATTCAGGATTTGCACTGTAGGGTCATGTAAATGAAACCAAGAATGAGCCCTTTCCAGGAATAGACCAAGAGCCATGGATGACTCTGAAATAATTTTGGAGTAACCTTCTCTTTGGCCGCCCTCATAACACTATGGAAAATATCACCCCTTTCAACTTTTACCATGCTACCTTTCCTTAATACAGGACATTCAAAATGCAACAAGCGGAAACATTCTTGACCTAACTTCTATGGGTGAGAGGAGATGTTTATACAATGTCTGGCATCACAGACAGATCATATGTCGTACCCCAATTATCAAAAATATGTTCTAGAAAGCTAAGATTCCAGGAAAATAATTAGGGTCAAAATTATGCATATTAAGGCACTCAAAAATGTATCAAAAGAAGAATTTCTAAATTGCATTATCAAATAATCTCTATCCATTTATTTCTCTAGAAAGAGGAAAAAGATTTGGATTCAACTGGACCTGTAAGATCACAGCAGTGGTTATCTATGATAAGCAACATAGGAGGCACCAGAAACATGTTTACGATCCTAGAATGTGAGTAAGATCTGTAATTATGTGGGACAGAAGCAAAACCATTATTTCAGTTTTAATCATTTTGGGCAGGTTTTCCATGGTGTGATTATTATAGAGTGTACAGATACACTATTTACATTATATATTTCTATCGTATTCCTCTTCCAGTCGCAGTACATAATGCTCCCTTAGCCAGCATTTTTCAGCATCTTTCTGTACCTGTTCAGTGCATACTCCTGCAAGTTATCTAATGCACACAATTTTGACCTGTTCCTCAAGTTATTTTTTCTACAGTGCTTACCACTGATATATATGAGTGCTTCATAAACAGTTTCTTTATCATCACAACACCTCTGTTGAGAGCATTGCCTCTTTTTTATGCACAGAGAACTGAGGAAGAGAGAGGTAAACGTGAAAAGTGTACTTGAATGTGGAGTGGCTAATCTGATGTTTAAAATGTGATTATTTGCATCTTAAAGTATGACAGAGGAGTCTATTTAAACGTGAAGCACAACTTTAGCTACAAACCAGAGTGTTCAGCACTTCTGCAAAGCAGATCCTGAGGTGGAGATGGATGCAGAGAAGACAGGCAAAAAGAGTGTCCGTGTGTGTGGGCACAGGAGCTCTTTGGCTGTGCATTGGCTCTGTGGCAAGAGCCTTCTTTCCCTCTTGCCTCAGAACCCTCTGGAGAGGCAGCAGGGGAATATGGTCTGGAAGGAAACCATGCCACATTCCAACCAGGCACCTTTCTGGACAACCTGAGCATTGATGAGAGCAGTGAATGTTATTAATCCCCCATTTAACACCAGTGCCCCACTAGGAAATCTTTGTGAAAGAGAGTGATAATATTTCTTACAGCGAGAAGACAAATTTGCAGAATACATTTCATATTTTTCAAAAGACCCCTGGACATACTGTCTTGGGTAGCCAAAAAATATGATTGGAAATTGTGGAGGCAATTGTCAGAGTATTTTTTGATTGTTTAATGTTGCATCCTGAAACCTTAATTTTCATTCACTAGAATTTACATGAAAATAAAATTAAAGTATAAAATTTGGTTGTGTTTGATCTCTTCACTAAAACAATCAAAAAAGTATGAAAGTTTTTATATAAACAGAGTTTAAAATAATAGCTGATGTTTCACTTGATCTGCACATGTTGGGGAAAAATGTTCAAATTTGCTTACAGGAAAGAAGTCACATACTCTTGCTTATGAGAGTGAGAGCAAATGGTGTACATTTAATTTAACACCAACATCCCAGTTAAGAAAAATGACCTTCAGAGCAATTTTGAACAAAAATATTGACATGCTTTTAAGAAAAATAATGGAAAAGTATCTTGATTTTCCAACAGTCAAATTTGGTTCTGCTCTGTAATATTTTTATGTCTCCAGCAATAGGAAAATATTTATGTTTTCCATTTTCAGTCCAAGATAGTCATGCTGAAAATGTTATCTTAAATAAATAGGTTAATTGGTGCATGGTCACCTGTCATTTTACAGGATTAAGATTACCAAAAATATAATTGCTGGAGAAGGAGAAGCAAAATCTTATACAGTGCTTAAGACCCAAATAATTTGTTCTTCCAACTCGTGGCAGCCCCAGTGGCACCCAGCTCTCCACGCTCCCTTTGAAAACCCCAGCCTATGTCTGTGCATGCAAAATATTTTCTGTTTTCAAACGTGTATTAGCTCTGTTCGAACATTCTGGGTCTTTTTGCTGTACTTTACATCATTTCAAGCGATTTTTTAACCCCCCACCTGCCCTACTGAGTGCTGCCAGCTGCGGTTCCGAATTCACCCGCGAAAGCTGTTTTGGAGCAGCGAAAGAGAGGACAGCAGCAAGCAGACAAGCCCGGCATCCAGGCATGCAGGCTGGGGAAGGTCATTTGCTGTCGAGTGCTAGGGACGGGAAAACGCCAGTCCCACAGAGGGATTCTGCTGGGGATGCGGGAGGACGGGAATCACTAGGTGGCAGGAGCGCTCCTTGTGCCGCGCCTCCTACCCCGCGCCGTGCGCGCTGTAATTAGGTCAGTGCACGGTGAAGTAGGACTGGGTGAGAAATAAAGGTTTTCTTTCCTAGTACACACTGCAGCTTGATTTCGCTTCTTTTTGGGTGGTGTTACAAGGTGGATTAAAACTTTTAAGGGTGGGGGGAGGAGGAAAGCGCTCTTGCCAAAGTAAATGAAATTTAAACTCAGTGAGAAGTAGCAGCAGANACTCCTCTCTGGTGACATTGATATTCTGTTCAGAAGAACACTGAAGAGGGGGAGGGCTGTGCAGAGATGTGTGTTAAATCTCAAATCCAAACAGGCAAAATGTGCAGTTTTGCCAACTCTGGTGCAAAGCAATAACACACACTTTTTTCCTTGAGGTATTTTTGTAATTTTGCTAAGAAAAAGGCAGTTTTAGTCAGCAAAACATGACTGGTTTCCCCTTCCAGAGATCAGAGTAGTGTATCTTACTCTGGAGGTGGTATTGAAGGTCAAAGATAAGATAACATCTCCTGCATCACTTAATCTCCATCTAACTGGGAGCCACATTACCCCAGAGCTCAGTGTCAGCTCATGGAAAGGAAGGTACAAGTTGTCAGAACAATTATTACAGAATGTGCTTAATCAGATTCAGAAAGCTGTTCTTTGTGGGTTAAATCATGTTAAGGACTCGATACTATTTCCAGAGAAGTCAATGCAAACCTCACTTTGATTTGACTAAGATCAGATTTTGCCCTCAGTGAAACATCTGACTTCCCAAAAGACATAACAGAGAATGAGTTTTCAAGAAGAGGAAGACAGAGGACAGAAATTATCCTCTTTCTCTCTTGTCTTTCCACCCCTAAACATTCAGGAAGAATAACAGACTTAAAATAGAAGATGACTGGCTGAAAGGAACAGCATAAAAATATCAAGAAAACAAACAACATTGTATGTACTAAAACATGATTTAGACTGAATCTGAAATTCTGCCTAGACCTAAAATGGTGGTGCTTAATCATGAGACGGCAAATGTGTCCTAAGAACAGGAACACTGAAATCTCAGATCACTCCTCTATTTCATTCTCTAGGTGCTACTTGTACTGTTTTGGCTTGGGGGCTTAGGTAAACAACTCTTGCTTAAAATCCAGTGGGAATTTAAGATAGGTAGAATGCTGCAGAAAGTCACAATTTGTTCAATTTATTTAAGTGTGACAAATTTACTTTGGCAGGACCTGGTTTTTACAACGCACTTTTGTTTACTTCAATTTTTAAAAACGGTAAGGGATTGTGCCTGTGGCCAGTTAATATTATATCCTAATGATCCAAAGTGAGAGGACAATTTTAGAGGCATCAGATTAAGTCTGGATGAGGATGCCTGCTATATGTCAGTCCTGGCCAGTGGGAACTGCTAGAACCAGGTCTGATCTGCAGTGGGGCAGTGCCTCCCCTGAAGAGCACTTGTCACCTTCATAGCCACTCCTGGAGTGGCTTCCTTGGCTCTCTAAGTTATAGTATGGCTTTTGACCACATGAAGATTTTTCTCTTATGCACAGCTATGTAGGTTGGACATTTCTGGCTTAACAGAAGATTTACTTAGAGAAGAGGAGCTCTAAATCCCACCTTTAATTGGGTGAGATGCTTTTATACAGAGTTTTGCTTTTAATCCACTTTCTACACAGAACTAGTAGGGATCAGCCTACAGCTTAGGGCACTTCAGTGAGGAAAACCTCAGCCTCCTTTCCATCTTTTGTTACCCAAGCCTGAGCAGGTCTCTGAGTTTCCAGGTGAATTCTCTGACAAGTAAACTGCTCTCTAAATAGTGGGCACAAGTCTTATAAATCATCTGGCTTCTAAAAGCAATGCAGTGAACTCTGCTCTTCCAAGGGTACATGAAAGCAAACCTTTCATGGACTCATGTTTCCTTTGTTCAAATGAAGCATGGGAGCTGAGATTTCCCTTGCTTGGTGTTTTTCAGTGATGCCTGGTAATTTTGGGAGAGATCACATCATACTGTATACTGCATAAATCCTTCTGGATACCAAAATAGACAGCAGTGCCTGAAAGACATTGCTGTCTTTCTCTTTAGAAATGTTGAAGCCCTCTATTGGACCTAGATCTGTAACTTTGTTGTTTATTACAGTTAATGAATTTAAATAGGGCACCAACTACATTAGCATATAGATGCTGAATTTCAGAGTTTTTAATAAGTTTTGAATAAGCTTCAGACAAGAGGGAAAGGTACAGCATAATTCTGGTATCTGTAAAGTCATTCTCTTTGATATGTGGTGGGAATCTTTGTTATCACAGCACAAAAATGCTGTGGGCCTTAAAGTGTATTTTAATATTAGACACATAATTCAGACCCTTTGAAAGAGTTAAAAGAGTGTTAAAATAGTAATGCCCCTCAGTCCCACCATCTTTATTTCTCATATACTTCTTACTACACAGGTATGAACTGTAAGTGCCTGTCTCAGAGAAAATCAAACTAAAGACCAGTGCAGACCTACAGGCTTTCTCTAAGAGGTTACCAAAATGATTTCATTTTTTGTATTTCACCATCAAACACTAGTAGCATCACAACAAAAAACTTCATTACCAAAAGGTTTGGTCAGGTATGGGAAAGATCACTTTCACCAGTGTCATTACAGTCTTCAATCTGAGCAATAGCTGGAGACTTCATCTAAAAATTGTCCTGGTGTTTGATCTGGAAATCATAAACAGGTAGTTTACTACTTGGACTAGTTTAGTCAACGTCTATATTTACTTGAAAATGAACAATGTTGAAGACTATATTCCTTCCAACAAATCTGGTTTTGCCACCAGATCAGGATGCATAGAAAGGAGAAAGATGGTAGTAGCAATAGATGTGGATAGTGGACCCTTGCCTACGTATGCTCCCTCACAAATGACAATACCAGGACAGGAGAGCCATCAGAATTTCTCTCTTAGAAATTCTCAGTGTAAGCAAGAGCTGACTGTGGCTTTAGAATGCTAAACTTATTATTTGACAACTTAGATCCTGAAAGGATTATTTTTGTTACTACTAAGCTTGAATGTAATGTAGAATGAGGGTTGGATATTTTTTTTCCTTGGTATTTTTAACTGCTCTTGAAAACATTTTGTTGAATAGTAGGAGTGGTTGGTACATTTCCAATTTGGAACTGCTTAGCTCATGAGTTCATAATATAGCTGCTACAACTGAAAAGTACTGCAGCAGCACAGAAATAAAAAACATAAAGAAAACTCTACAGACTTATAAACACATTATTTTTTCTTCTTAATTGAGGTCCAGATGTTGAAAAGAAAACACATGGATATAAATGAAATTTGGTTATTTTTAAACAAAACAAATATATTTTAGTTCTTTTACTTGAAGGGTATTAGAGAATTTATAATTTCTATTTTACAGTTGTGTTATGTGATGCACACTAAGAGTAAGTGTTGTGTTACAAAATCACTAGTACAAAATAGGATGGATTTAGCTTCATCATCTCAACTATTTTCCCATAAAAATAAAATCTTTGTGGTAAGGGAAGAATTTGTGTATTGTGTATTCAGTGCTATGCTTCCTTATAAGAATCAACTCAAAACAGAGATGCCTGATCTTTCAGGCAGTGCTAGCCACAGATCTGTGATGGGGCCATGTCAGTGTCTCATGCTGTAACTTCTCCCCAGCAATTTGTCATACCCTTGCCTCATGATCTGGTGTACACATGTGCATTGCAGGAATATCATGAGTAGATATACAACACCTTCCCTCTCATGATATTTTCCACATCCATAAATGCTTGAATTATTGCATGACCAGCTGTGTGTATGCTCACCACTCCCAGTGTCATTGCCAGATGTGTAGGCTTATTGCAGAGGAGAACTCTGAAAACCACAAACAACAGCAACAAGCACCAGCTTACACACCAAAGCTGGGCTGCTCCTGCCTCAAGATGTCTATTTCTATCCTAGAAAACCTGCTCAGTGCACAAATATTTTGGGATGGCATCATGTTCTGACTGTCACATCAGTTTAAGCAGATGTATTAGTCTGCGTTTATAGAACAAATAGACTTTACTGATAAAAGATTCAGCTACTTGATTTCAAAATCAATTTTATTGTGTTCTGAACAGGTGAAAATTGGTCCACTTATTCATGAACTACTGCACGGGAATGAGATAGTTTGTTCAGCAGAGATATCAAACTGTGGTGAACAGGTTGCTGCAGTTTTCGTGATGAACTTAATTGCCATCCAGTGACAAAAAAATAACAGAGGACATTGCAGGTCAAACTTCAAGTCTATCAGCAGAGCCCAGTGGGGAATCTTCCACAGTACATGCTGCACTATTGTTCTCTCTATTCAGTACTATCAGCACCTCCATTTCTGATGAACACTAGGGTTTTTCTTTTAAACCAAAAAAACCTCACAAGTAGTTCTATGTGCCAGGATGGTGTAATAGATGATTTGCATAAGAAAGAGTGATTAGTCCCAAAATATCTCCTTGAAAAGCAAGGAGTTGGATTTTTGTCTTTAATGATAAAGTCTCATGTCACACTCAGTATCTCATTGTGAGTCTCTATAAAATCATTTGATTAGAAAAGCAGAGAATAATTGGCATGACAAAAACAAGGACACAAGAAGTGAGGCATTATGTGTTGTTTCCACAAATATTGCTGTTAATTGTGTCAATTAAATTATCTAATTAGTCTACAGTAAATCACTTGAACACACACTAGCACAAATTCAAAGCATATGTTTCTACAGAGAAACTAATAGATCTTAAAGGGTCAGAGTTTAGGAAAAGCCATCAGACAAGGCATGAGCAAAGCACATATCTGATTGTAATTTTGATAACTATCAAAATATACATATATTGATAGTTATTAAACATACTTAAGTATTTTACCAGTGATCCTGCTGCCTGGGAAGTGATCTGATAGTAAGCTTTACACATGGCATGACATAAACAGTCCTGGACGTATCATGGGAGGGCTGAGCTCACATTACAAAGCTTTTGTGAAAGACAGGCTGTATGTGCTGGCCTGTGCTCCCCAAGTTTGGAGCAGGGCATGCTGACCTGCACCTACTGCATAGGCAGAGCAGTGGAAGTGAAACCTGTACTAGTGCAGCAAATGTTCCCAGGACCACCATCTCATCCACAGGGACCAGCTGTCCGGGAATGGCCCATGCCCAAACCATGGAAGCCTCTTGCAGCCCCCAAGTCAGGCGCCTGCTGGGAACAGTTGCTGGCCCATGCTCACTCCCAAAGGTGTCCAGGAGTAGTTTAGGTGAGTGGTAGTTCCCACAGCCCAAAACTAGCTTGGGCTGTTCTGTCACTTGTACTGGTCAGGCAGTCAATGACATCTGTTTTACTCGCTGCATGATGCACTCTTAGAGGGTTACCACCATTCTATAGAGAGACTGTAAGTAGATTGCAGACACTGGAATCATAAGTTTGATGAAGAGATGAGTCCTCCTGCAATCTGAACACTTTATCTGTGTAAGATCTTTATCTGTAGCTATTAAAAGAAGCCTGTGGCCCCACTCCTGCTGTTCTACACACACGTGTTACCCAAACTGGCAGGCCAATAATCACCTTCATTATCAAGATGGCACCTTAATCTTTGGCAACGTCCCGAGTAAGATGTTTTGCCGTGTGTGGAGAATGAGAGTGGCTTTAGAAGACTAAGGACAATGAAAAACTTGCATTCTGTTATTTGATACCTTCTGGAAGCAGTTTCTTCCAATCATAAGTACAGTATATCATAAGTACTCCATAAACAAAGAGTGTCTGAAGAGTAGCTAGATACAGAATTTTCGGGGAAATCAATTTGGAGGAAGCTTCTGGAGAAGGTTGTCATTTTTCATTTGTCACCATTTGTTGTTATTGCGCACTGATGTTTTGTTTGTCACATTTCATATGTTTAATAAGAAATTAAATTCTTATTTAGTTATGGTGTGACAAAGCTGCCTGAAAACCACAAGCACATACATATACTTTAATGCTGACCAAATTAACCCTTTTATCTGTCAAGATGATATACTGTACTGTTTTTCAATATAGCTAATTTTTGATATAAACATGTCTTAATACAAACTCAGAAACTGAATCTCTATAAAACATTATTTAGATTGTATCAAATGATAATTGAGATGAATCTGTAAGTGAAAAAGTGGAATATGAGCACAAAAATGATTTAGCTTCCTTAATCATAAATTAAATTTTTAATCAACTTTTGAAGGTGCAGAAATGTCCTCAGTAGTTTTAAGATCAAGTGTGAAAGAAAATTGTGAAAACCTGTGAAATATTAGAGCTTTTTTCAGCTCTGAAAAGAGTTTGGTATAAGAACTTCTGTCTTCCATTCATTAAGTAGACACTTCCCCCCAAAATGGTTATATACCTACAAGTCAGAAAATTTCTTACTCTCTTCATAATTAAAATTATTTCCTGATTTATTGTCTGCAGTGGAGGTACTAAAATTTTGGAATCAAATTTAATCACTAGATAGGGACATTTACAGTACTTGGAGATTCACAGCAATTTTGTGAATTGTATCATTGTTCCAGAAAGCTACAATATCTGTCTATGCCTCTGCCTGTAAGTGCAGGAGGTTACTTCACAAAAATACCAGGGTCTAAACTAAGGGCTTATCTAACTTCTTGTTATATAAATATCATATGTTTATATAAACTTGAGAGTGTTCATGTTCTAGGTCACCTTACTTCTTCTTTTTAACTGAAGATATTATATAATGACACAGTTGTTCAGGAACAAAGGTTTATTGAAACAGTATTTGCAGACGTGCTTCCAAGGATTGGGTGGGTCTTGTAGAAAGAAAGAATAAATCTTGAGTATCTGTATTGCCAAGGAAACACCCTACACCTTTGGCATGGTCAGTTCTCTTTGAATAGTAACAATGATGCTTTGTTTCCCTCTCAGTTATGTCTTTATTGTAAAGCTTAATTTTTTCATTTGCTATTTTTTACAGAATTGTTTTCAGAATCTGTAGTTGTAACAAAGCAAAAGTGAAGTGCTTGATTGTCCAGAAAAATTATGGAAGTAGATGTTTTAAGCGGGAAAGTATTAGTTTTAGAAAGTGAGCCAAAATTTTATTAACTTAATGATCTTATCATTAAGTTAATGCTGACCAGTCAGAAATAGAGATAGCCTTGGCACAGTGCTTGTAACCACAGCCTGGCAATATTTTTGTTTTCTGCTGCATCCTGCTCTACTTGGCACCTGTTAAATTGCATCTGGAGGATTGGTCCAGTTTTAGGTACCCTGGCAAAGGAAAGACACTGGTAAAGTAAAGTAAGGTTTACCAAGATGGCTGGGGATGGAGTACACAGCTGTTGAGGAGGGGCTGAGGGACCAGAGCTGGTTCAGCCAGGGGCAGAGACAGATTCAGAAGGACCTTACAGGAACCCTCAGAATCTGGGAGGGGGCTGGGAGGGAGGTTCAGCAAGAAGACAGTGTTGAGCCCTTTACAGTGGGGCTTGGTTGGAGGATAAGAGAAAACAGACTGAAATTAAAACAACAGGCTTAACTGGATGTCAGAAAACCTTTTTTTCACTGTGAGAACAATCAAGAAGTGGAACATATTTTGCATTCCCCACCCTCAGGGGTGTTCAAAATCTTACTGGATGCAATCCTGAAATACCTGAGTAGCTGACCCTGTTTTGAGTATGAGATTGGAATAAAGATTGCTGAAGGTCACTTCCAGCTTGAATGATTCTGTGATCCTGTTATTGTATAACTTGGAATAAGAGTGATTTACATACATTTATCTGCAAAAAAAACTTGACCTGGAGAGCACTTTAATTTAATAACTACCAGTTGGCTCTTCACTCCTAACAGTTTAGCAGTTTTGTGCAACAGTAGATCATAGAATCATTTAGATTAGAAAAGACCTCTAATATCATGGAGTTCAACTCTTAGCACTGCCAAGCCCACCACTAAATCATGTCTCTAATAGATTCCAGTATGGACTTCTGCTCATAAGAAATCATTACCTCTTGAAAAAAGCCCCAAAAGACAACACTGTACAATACTAATGCAATATAATCATCAACAAAAGTCTATACATTTTATACTGTGATATCTTGGCAGAACATATATTACAAGTGAAACCAAGATACTTTATGTCTTGATGTAGCTGACTAACTTTGATGCTACAATTAATTTTTACAGGGACAGCTGCCTTATAATTAAGAATAAGTGTTTGCTTTGTCAGACCTCAGATTTTACATTATTGGAAATGTTCTTCTTTTGCCAATATATATGGCTAGCATTTTAGGTTAACTTTCCACTGAGGGATAGGAAGACATTTCCTTCTCTACTAGTTTCCCAAACACATAGATTAACTTGCTTTCACTGTGCATTGAGCTATTTCAAGAATGATTGTATTCGTCCTGCACGTTCAACTCTTAGCACTGCGCCTCCAAAGCATGGGTGGTCCAAAC
Organism: Cisticola juncidis; assembly: GCA_013400215.1. Lineage (NCBI taxonomy): Eukaryota > Metazoa > Chordata > Aves > Passeriformes > Cisticolidae > Cisticola > Cisticola juncidis. The sequence goes on along the minus strand of VXBR01001758.1, from coordinate 58,524 downwards.
AAAGCAGTAAATGAGGTTACACCTGGGGTTTGGGATTGCTGTCCCTGTCTCCATTCAGTAGTGCTCCCTCCCTTCTCACAAGCAGCAGCTGCCAAACACACTGGTTTCTGCATCTCCCATAGGAAGCTCTGGTGGGTAGAAGGCAGTATTTTGTTGTTCCTGCAGTATTTGCTGATCTAAAGGTTGTTCTCTTCAAGAAAAAAGCAATGTGCTAAATTCATCTTGCAGATTATTAGATTGCACTACTTTCCACTTGTGAAAAAATCCTCCTGGACAAAAATTATACAGGCTCATATTGCCTTCTCCTTCCCTTCTCAATTCTTCCTTATACTAACTTGGTTTATAGATTCCAACTCTGGCTTTGAGTGCAAAACAGAGTTACTGAAATACACCTCAGTATCACAAGCAAGTGTATGTTTGTGTTTTAGAGACAGAAAAATGGCATCTACAAATCTTGCATAGTTGTGATGCTGTGCAGGAACCTCCTTGAAAACACCAAACTACACGTAACAAAACGAAAAATAGCATCAAGGTCAGTAAAATCAGGGAAAGGAACCCATGGTATAGAAGAAGAAACAGCTCTTGATTTTTGTTCTGAGACTGACTTTCTCTTATTCTATGGTTTTAAAATATTGAATGTCCCTAGCACATGACCTTTATCTGGTACATCACAAATTCATTTTGCCTTTCTATTTTATTTAAAGATAGATGTCATTGATTTTATTGACTACTCTACTTCACAGACAGTGCAGGTGTTCTAATGAAACTTAGCACAAGTGTTACAGTCTCTTAAAATCTGATTTCTTTTCTATCTACTGGTCTGCATAATCCAGAAATAATTAAGCTTTCATGGAAAGAAATATCACAAACCAAATTCAAATATAGTCATAAATATATATACAGGATTTTTTTTTCCTTCTAGAAGGAAACAAATAGTCTTATGGCAACTTAAATTTACTCATATTAATTATCAGAAACTAGAATATGATGACAAAATTTTCCAAATGTAACATGTTACAAGAATTCCACTCTTTTTAAAATGAAATTGAAATATTTTTAAACAAAATCATGTTTTTAATAGCAACTAAGAAGTGCTTACTCAGAAAAAATATTGCTTTCCATGAAGACCAGGAAAGAACATTTATACACTATAAGCCTCAGAAATGCATCCATTTTCTGAGACGAAAAGGCTTTGTTTGCTGAGAACACTTGTTTAATATGGATCAAGGGATTAGTCTTTACTTGACTAGCATTACAGTTTCAAATTCATATCAATGGCCAAAGTTTCACTCTTCCATGTGCTGAAATTTCTCATTTATGGGTAGAAGATATCGTTATGACGAAGAAAACAAATGTTTCAGAAAATGCCAGAGAATATACTGGAAAAGTTTGGAACTCTATACCACACACAATTATTCTGGACAAAAGTTGTCTTCCTAAATGGCACATACTACTGGATTTAATTAGGGAAGAGTCATCCAAAGGGCTGCTTTCTAAAGCAATGGTAAATATCTATTGATCACAAGAGGTGCAGAAGCAGCTGATTGCATCTACATGTGTTTTCTTATGGGGGTATGTGTGCTGCATTTCATAGTTTGCTCTGCCATCATCCAGACCTATCCCTGTCTTTCATCAGATTCTGCAGAAGTCCTGGAAGGTCCTGGCAACTTCTTCCTACATGCATGCTCTAATTTAGATATGCCCATATGTGTATTTTAGTGCTTCTGACCTCAGAAACCTGTGTGTGAGACCTATGGTTTGGAAGACAATGGCAGTAGTAAGGCAAGAACTATTTGACCTTACTTATTAGATACTGCATACATGTGCTAGATATAACTGAAAGGAATAAAAACATATTTCCTTCCCCAAAGAGTTTGTAGTCAAAGTATAGGAGAGAAATAAGAAAGGGAGTAAGAAGAAAATAAAAGGAAGAAGGAAATAAAAGGAAAATTATTCCTTTTAGATGGAACTCATGTTGTGGGGCTTTAAATTCACTTTCTTGCTTAGTAATAGCTAAATATTTAATTGATTAACAAGAATTATACTATCACTATTACCTCAAGTCCAGGAAAAAAAATGGAATTGTTAAGATCTTTCCAATTCTGTGCTCCATAAAGTTTTCTTTGTAAAGATGTATTATTATGAGATTGGGTGAGATCGGGTGACACATGAAGTCAAATTAAGAAATGAGAGAGAAAACATTTAGGTAACAGTTACAGAGAATGCTGAAATTATTAAGAGCTAATGAAGATTTGCGGGATAGGTAGGGGGAGAATGTATAAATGGGTGGGAATAAACCCGCTTTTGTACCTGGAGTTCACAGAAATGTGTCCCTTTTCAATCCTGTTACCTAAGAATTATTTCTGGAGTAGGATCTACAATGTTGTCTAGTATGTGAGATTTCCACTCTTAAACTTTGTATCTTCATGTATCAGAGTTCTTGCTCTGTAATGTAATGTCTGATGTAATGGCTACATCAGGATCACTGTGATAAAATAGTATATTGAACACCTATAATAATTATACCAGTACTGAACACAATGAGGATATGTCATTTCTCTGACCATATTACGGGTTTGTGTACACGCTTGTATTCAAGGCCTGTTGCATTCTACTCAGGTAACTTCTGCCTACAGCACATTTAGCCCACAGTGAAAAGCTGTGTGTTGGAAAGCAAATACAATGCGTGTCACTGTTGATAGAAGACACAGCTGTAGCTTCCCACTTATTAGGCTGAAAATGTATCCTGCACTGTATTGCTTTGGGCTTTGTCAGCACACACAGTGTGCATTTTTGATACAACACAGGCTGATCTAACCAGACACAATGTGATTCATGTAACAAACGGCACAGGAAAGAGATTTGCTTTTTTAATGGATAAAAACAGGCAACTCCTTAACAACAACATTTGCAGCTGTCCTTTCATATTTGAGATAAATATGGTTATTAATAAGTACTTGACTCTACATCCATATTGAATTTCTGCTTGTTTATTTGTTCAGAAACCAGACATATCATCAACATGATGTTTCAGAGACATTTACAAGTTTCATAGAACACCACATGTAGATCATACTCTGCCTACTGGGACACACTGAAACATCACAGCATCTTTCAGACATGCAGTTCTACCTTGTCCATTTTGCTCTCAGTAGCAGCAGCATATTGTAGACATGCACAGCCATTAAATCTGGGATTGCTTTCTGCACACTGGAAATAATGTTTATGTAGTTCTTTTTGTGCAAAGGAAAAAGAATGTCCTGACCTAGTAAATACATTTCTCTGGCATCAACTGTCCTAGTTACATACCTGGCATTACAAAATGCAGTGCTGTACTGTGCTTATTGGACAACTGTTGTCAATCCAACCACTCACCGAGTCAGCATTTCTCTTTTCTGCAGAGTAAGTATGATCACTCTACTGGAAATGAGAAAGAATTGCTCTCCTGGATGTTCCCAATTGAGCTTGTTGGGAAAATATTCTGCAGCAGCTCAGAGATGGATGAATGTCTTTGACAACACCTCATATAAAGAAAGTTACTGTTAGATTTGCTTAGTCACAGACAAAACTCTCAGTGCCTGCAAGAGTCAACAGAAACAGGAGGCTAAAGTCTCCATGAGCCATCTGCGAGCCATGGAGCCACTGGTGTCAGACAGAGCCAAGAGTTTAGGAATGCTCACTATGCACAGAAACACAATAGGAGACAGCAAGATAAAAAAAGGAGGAAAAAGTTATGGCAGTTGTCTCATGCACTGTTCTAGCTCCCAGGATTTTGCTGCTGGCACAATGCACCCAGCTGAAGGTACACCAAGTACAGCTTGCACTTTGCAGTTAGCATCCTGCACAGCTCTCTCAGGAGACAGATGTTCTGCTGCTTAGCCTACAGGCTGCATTTCACAGACATGGTCCAGGGCCTTAAATCAAGGACAATTTTCTTAATCTGATAAATTACACTGGACACAGAAGATAGAAACAATTAACTTTTGTTCCTTTCCAGGAGAAACTGTTGTCTGTTTGCTTTGACCTTCTGTCTCACATATTAGGGAATCTTCTGAATTTTATCAGGGTCTTTGATGTCAGATTCAGAAAATAAAGATTGCCCTACTATGTGGAAAATTTAAAAAAAATTAGAAGCAGGTACAGTCATGGGTGACATGTTTTCATTTTGTGGAAAATTATCATCCATATAAGTGGGCTCAATAAGTCAACATAGTCCTTACACAAGGATTTGTAGACATCTTTTTGTTAAACACGCATTTCAAAAATCCACACCATCCAAGCAGGCAGTGAAGTATAAACAACATTTCCCTGTGAGCTTCAGTGCTTCTTTCTGCATCTCTTGCTATTAGCTCTGGTGCCAAGCCATAAGCATTCTTCCAGTTACTCAAACACTACAGATATAACCTGGTATTTAACATACATTGATTGGTATATTCACTGTTATAGTTAGTATTGTTATTTTAATTGCTTATTACTGATATTAGAACAAGAAAGATGATCTATGGTAGAAGTACAAAGTGATGATGTACCTATAAAAAACTATCAAGAGGCAAATGCTGTGCTTGAGGAGAATAAAGCCTCAGATTTGGGTATTGAGACCTGTGTGACTGTAAAGCTTCTTGAAACAGTCACAGCACCTTTAGTTACGGAGCCATAGTTTAAAATCTTTCCAGCTAAAGGAGGAAAAAAATCGTTGTTTTGGGTAGCACATGGGCTGCTTCCATATACTTTGTCCCTGAGGACAAAGTCATGCATTAACTGTATTATAAAACTCCAACAGAACATAGAAAGGTCATATTTAATGGACTGAAAAATTCTTAAGGAATGTAAATGACCAGGACTAGAGAAACAGCATTAAAAGCTGCAGATGTCTGTAAATAGCCTTGTAGAACTGTGCAGGCATGAGGAAGAAGTACATGTTGAGACTTGGGTAATGTTTAGTCCTTCTGAACTTGGCCAGCACTACAGGAATTGAGTAAGTGATGGAGAACATATAAGCAGAGGAAACATTCGTGCAGAGAAAATAGCTGTGCTCCCAAATGTTTTTTATACCTTATGTTTTTAAATACTCAGTACTTCCCGTGAACCAGAACATTTATCACAGAACTTTTAGTTGAAAAACACTCCAAGGCAATAACATTTGGTTGCCCTGTTGCAAACCACATTACTGTGTCCACAAAGTTCTGAGCTGGGAAGTCACTTAGTTATCATCATTTATCCAGTTCCTGCTATCTGGTAACAGAGCTTTTGAGGCCTTTAAAATGTTTTTGTTGTGTTTCCAGTTTAAAAGCTTCCACTGTAGTTTATGCTTCCCAGTTTTGTACGTTTCTTCATTAAGATCATGGGTTCAGTTGCATTCTCACTAAGGAAAATGTATATAAGCCTGCATTTGGGGCAAAGTTAATGTCAAAAAGAGTACCTATTTGGTAGCAGAGGCACAGTATGTTCCTATCTGCCTAAAATACTCTGTCTGAACCTATGTTCTGTAACAGATCCCTCTATTCAAAAGGTGCAGCCACGGACTATGCTTCTGGTTAGAAGATGCTTGTGCACAAATTGTAAATTTGAGACAGCAAAATCACTGAGCATAATAAACTGCAAAAGAGTTGCAGTAACAGGAGAATGCAGTTACTTCACTGAAGTTTAGCATATGCTTTCAGCCAACATTGTCTTTACATTAAGCTTTCTTGATGAGGTTAAAGCATATAGCTGTAGTGTACTTACCCTGCTTTGTAGAAAAAAGTCATTTTGTATTAGACCAGAAAAGACTGAACTGTGAAATTATGTAAATGTAACACTGATCAGGATTTAAAGAGAAAAATTAGAATATGTGAGAAACCACCATGACTTTAGACATTCATGCTTTTGCACACACTTCTACAGAAGAATGAATGTAGTGCTCAGGCTAGTTTTCCCTCTCTCAGATGTTTGTATCACAGCAATCACAGTATCTAGGTGCCAGTTTTGACAAAAATTCACTTGGAAAGAAACAGTTATTATAGGTTTCATTGTGAAATAACTGGTTATGTGTCAGCAGCTGCTGTACAGAACTGCAAATACATCAGTGACTGTACAGAATGAGTGTTAGAGGGATTAAATACACATCACTGAGTCCTGGAGAGACTGCAGGCAGTGTTGAAGACTGTATGACATTTCCATTCTCCAAAAGGCTTTCCCAAGGAAACACCTTTACAGACATCCCAAAAAGGCAAAGCTCAGTCAAAAGAAAAGAGATTCCTAAAAACCATAATCCCAGTATACATTTTTGTTCTTCAGAAAACGTCAGTTAAATGTACCTCATTCAGTTACCTTTGATGGATCTTAATGGTATTAAAATTGACTCCCTAATTCTAAGAAAGACTCCAATAGAGATGCTAATATTGTATTGGCAGAGGCAACTAGTGCTAGTAATAGCTTGATGAAGCAATTAGCATTTTAATAGATTTATATACAACACTAGTTGCATTATACTGCATCTACCATTAGTGAAATCTTGGATATTGTAGTCATTTGCTAAAGTAGGTAGTTATCTGATACTTGATTTGGGTCTTATGAAAATGGATCATTAAATCAATTTCCAGGAAGTACATACCACAATACTTTCAAGTAAAATCTGTATGAGTGTGTATATTTTCTGTAAGACCTTTGTACTTCAATTCATCCCTGATAATTCAGGCTTCTACTGTTTCACTACTTATAAATATATTAGGAAAGTAAGATCTGTGTTTCTCGTCCTTGTGATATGCAGAGAATATTATCCACTGTCATTCCAAATCATGAAGCTATATGCTTCTTTCACATCCAGGCCTCTTTCTACCCATTGACTCACTTAAAAATAGTTTGTTTTTCCAGATACTTTTTAAAAAGGTAGGATTTAATTCTTCTAATAAAAAACAAACATGCTGACATGAAGAGTCGAATACAAAGGAAAGGAAAAAGTTTGTGCTCTTTTTTGAGTCACCACCTGCATTGGCAGAATGTCATTGTCTCCATGGCCATTATCCTCAAAGGTATTTTAAGTCACTGTTTTCTGTTATGGGCTGGTTTTCTGAGTGAATAAAAATCACAACACAATAAATTTTAAAGCAAAACTTTCTCAGACAATTTGAAAAATCTGAGGAACAGCAGCAGAGATGTCCATGGTCTGGATTGCCCTGGCATCCAGAGAAGGAACCAAGATCCCAGTAATCAAAAGTCTTACTGCTGAAGCCCTGGATATATTCAGCTATTCCTGGGAAAACAACTTTGCTTATATTCTGAGCACTTTGGTGTTGTTTGTCAACTACTATGTGTACCTCTTAGCCTTCTTGATTATTTAGAGCTCTTAAACAGAAATGGCTGGATTACAATAAGGAGTGTCTTTGGGGTTTTGTTTTTCTATGTGCTAAGTGTGATTTTGAATGAAATGTTTATTCAAAAGAGTCAGAAAATGTTCTTTTTCTACAATTAATCTCTCTATGGTTTTGTATACTTTCAATATTCATACTCATAGAAGGAGATTCAGGGAAATTTGGGCTTTCTGGTTTATAAATACCAAAAGAAACAAAAAAGGAAAGAAGAAAGGAAAGAAAGAGAAAAAAAGTATAAAAACAGCATAGAGGAAGAGTTAACTTTAGCTGTAATTTTTCTCTTCTATTCACTTCATATGTAGTTTCATTTGAAGTTTTGGGCACATGTTGGGGTCATTTCTTCTTTTTATCAAAACAGTTTTCCCATCTTAATTAAAATCAGTGGACTATGCAATTCTGTTAGATTGGAGGAAAAAAGATTTTTCAAATTTACATTTAAATAAAACTGATTTTCTGAACTTCTGATATAGTTGCATTTTTAATATTTTGTGCTTCTTATTATAACTAGTACCTCTGGAATTATAGGGAGCCTTGGCTCACATTTCTTACTGCTGTTCTTCAGTAGTAGCAGTGTCTCTGTAGCTGTAGTAGTCTAAGAACAGAGTCAAGACAAAGCATATACGTAGAGGTAATTTTTTTTTTTTATTATTTATTAAATCTATTGATGTAACTGGAAGATGAGGCGATTCAAAGAAGTTTTCTCAAAACATTGTACTTTTTTTCCATCTACTCCTTTTAGTCTAATTGAAAGTATTACTCATTAGAGATGAGAATTCAGAAATTTTGTTGTGGTATCTTGAGTGATAACTTTCCTGCTTTGCTATCTCATGATCAGAGTTTTAAGTTTAATTTTCTAGTGACTGACAGAGTCCAAAATTTTCAAAAACTAAGGAGACCAGGGTGCTTTTTTTACCAATTTTTTTCAGTCTTCCATGTTCCTTTCCCCTGCCTCCCCCCCCCACCCCCCGCCCTCTCTTCTTTTCTTTTTCTTTACTACTTGTGTCTAGTTTTACCTCTACACTGCTAGTTTTCATTGAAGGCCTCAATGCTTCCTCTTAAGTAGACAGGACATTCAAATGGACATAGTCAGAGACTCTAGAGTAGAAATGAAGCACTAAGGTACTTCAATTAACACTTGAACTTTGTGCAATTAGCAGGAATTCTCTGCAGCACAAGACGATTTACTTCCCACACTATGCATGAAGTATGTAGAGATGTACAAGATTTTTTTTTTTTAGTATTTAAGTTAGAATGGCTGGGAGAAGAAACTTCCTTAATGATTTTCTATTTAATGATTCTTTTTACATGGAAACCTGAAGAGGCTTTCTCAGTTTCATTTTATGCAGTGATATGTCAAAAAAACTTCATCCTTATAATCCTCTTGGACTTAGCACCGTTTCGTATTCAATAATACTTAAGTTAGATTGCAGCTGATAATGTATATTTATGGTTTGACCATTAACAAGGACTGGAAATGCTGATCTGAAGGTTATGTAACATTTTTTGAGAATACATTTACTTTATATTCAGTTGCTGTCACTGAATATAAAATTACAAGGACACAATTTTCCACCCAGAAAAACAAGAAGGGTATGGGAACATTTTCTAACTGAGGTGTAATAGAAAGTAAAAAAAGATTTTTTTTTGTCAGAATCTAAATAATTCTGAAACCTTTTATTCCTCACCATTTATTATAAATGGTAATGCCACAGTTTCTCAGCTAAAATTGTTTCAAAAAATGGAAAATCAGAATTCCTTTCTAAAACTGCCAAATGAAACTTTTTTACAATTAAAAAAAAAAAAGTGAATAATAGAAATTACTTCAAAATGACTTTTCTTTAGGGCTATCAGCTACTTCACCTGATGTCCTGGAATATTTATCCAACAAAAAAGAATGTAAGTATTTTTTCGTTTTCACAGAAATCCAAGGCAACTGCAAATTTCAGTAAATTTGTTATGGAAAAAACCTATCAAACTTGCTATCGAATTTCTTGGGACTAATTCTCTGGATGACTACATGGGAATTTTTGCTTTTACAGTGAAAAATTCTTCATTTTGTCAAATTACTATTTCTAGTTAGTGCCAACCTATATTAGGTTTGTTGATGCTACTGGAAGTGCCTTTACTTTTCCATTCACATCCTCCTTTGAAACAATTAACCAGTCTAGGGGAGTTGGTTGCTTGATTTTCTCATTGTTTGCATTCAGTGTGATTCTGAAGTCAGGTAGTAAAAAAAGAGACAATGAGTGCTTCATTTAATGCTATCAACATCAATTATACATGAGCTCTGTTTACCTAGGAAAGCTGAATGCTCAGACTTGATCTTAAACTCTGGTCCCAAGAGAACAGGCAGTCATCCTGCTGGGGATAATGATGTTCTGTATAAAGCAAGAAGATTTTATCTGTATTTTCCTAGTGCTATATTGTACAAATTTAAATATCACTCAGGTTCAGGGAGGTTTTTCCACCATATGGAAACACTTGAAGCTGTGCTTAGATTCATAGGCTCTCAATATTATGCCTTAGATTTAATTGGCAATTCCCACTAGCTTAGTGGCAGTTCTGCATTTAAATCTTGTTGTGTCATGCCCAAGAAATGTCTCATGAAAGATTATATGCAGTAAAAGAAAATAAAGACAAACCAAAGGAAAAAAAGGAAAAAAAAAATTAAAGGAAAAAAGGCTTTACAATTGAACTCTCTCTAGGATAAAAAAAAAAAAAGAAGAAGAAAAATCTAAACCCATTTTTTTTGATGCAAAGATGGGAATGGTGCTGTTTTAAATAGTTACAGTCAGAAAGGTAAGCCTTAGGGTCTTTTTTGAAGCTAATAAACCATTATAAATGCAGCCATTCATACCCAAGATAAACTTGGTGATAGCTTTTTTGGGCTATGAGAGTTGTGTCCTTAAGAAAAGTTTTCTATTTTTCTGCAAATAGCTTGTAGTCAATTTACATTTCCTCAGCTTGAAACTTACCAGAACATTGTGTCATGCCCATATACTAATTGAATTAATTATGCTCTGCAACAGAACTTGCCAATAAAACAAGGTGTGAAGTACTGTTGCTGCAATGAACTTGGAAAATTCAGAGAGAAATACAATGTTCTTTAAGTTCCCAGTGCCCACATACTCATTGCCTATTAATAATGGATGTAATTCTAAACAAATGTAATGTCCTGAGGAGATTGCTTCCTTAGGAGTAATATTGGACAGTGTCTGATACAAAGTTAATGTTTGTCTAGCAATGTGTAAAAACAACTATTTTTTGCCCCTTTAAGTAGGATACTTACAAATATTGTGAATTTTTTTTCATCTAGACTTTCTTTTTCTTTATTCATGAGATGTTGAGTATTTTGGAACTTAGCTAAATGTTTTCCATTTCTCACTTTGTAAGGAAAAAGATTTTGGGCAGGATCAGTAAACTCTGAGTGTTCCTGAACATATATTTCAAAAACAGCAGTGCAGAGCTATGGTAGGGCAGCAGCAGCAGGAGCAGAGCAAGGTGAAGCAAAACAAAGAGAAACATTTGAGGTTTATTTATGATTGTAAATGGGAAATAAATGAAGAAGGTTAAAAATAGATAAATTATCTTCCCAGCTGCACAGCAAAGTATTGACAGTGCAGTATAGATGCTTTATGTCAAGTATACTTCATTTGCTTCTGTAAAATCTAATCAATCATTTGTCAGTGTCTGTGATGCTGCATGTCAAAAATTCACACTGAGTGCAGATAAATTTACTATGCACAAGAATACCACATATCAAAAAGGCACCTGCCTAACAAGTTTAGAAACATCATTGAAGGACTGTCCTTCAACTGGAATGAAAGTGACAAACATTAAAAATGCACCAAGACAGAAATAAAAATACTTGAACTTGCAACTAACAAAACATTATCTGAGAAATGCCCCGTGTCATCAGGAGAAGAATTTCACTCATTTCTTGACTGTGTGAGTACTGATCTTGGAGAGTCGTAAGTACAGCCTCAGAGAAGTCCCACTGGTAGTCAGGTAGGACTGACTGTAGTTGAATGAATACTGTAATTAGAAGTAAATAAACATAGCTGTCATAAGAACACTTCATTCCACACTGATTTTTGATATAGCTAGTCTGAACAACTGAGGTCTACTCAAAGATAATGGTATCCAACTTGAGATAGGACCCAAGACCTTTGTGAGGACATATACATCCTTTAAAAAAGTACAAGAGAAATTATACACCTAAAATCAGGAATAGAAAGATCAAGTTGCTGAGCAGGAGGCACCTGTTAGCTTTCCTAGATGAAACAGCTCTTAGAAGAAATGTCTGAAACTTTCATCCTTCAGTCCCTGGACCAGTAGTTCCTTTCTGGGTTTAACCCAGTTCTTTGAGTTACAACTTATCAGAAATGGATTTTTTTTACTTCAGAATGAAAAGCCAAGTCAGGGTTGATTTTGTTACATAAATGAAGAGAAAAACAAGAGATGTATCACACAGGGCAGGTTTCCCTTCCCATTGATTCCTGTTGGTGTTGGCAATTGGCAGATTAAAGCAATCTGGGTAATTCCCAGGGCAGAGACCAGAGACTGATCCTTCTTAGGGAGAGGCTCTTCTCTTCCACAGGGGCAGTCACCTTCCCACACACCCCAGTCCATCTGAGAGGCAGAAGCATGACCCAGCCTATTTTCAGCGTTTGGTGAAAGGCAAAGCACAATAGGAACTGTGATAATTTTGTTGCTGTGACAGTTGGTAATTAAAAGTATTAACAATAAAAAAATAAAAGTAAAAAGAAGACAATGGCTTTTTACTGTATCTCTAGGAGCCACACAACCAGGATCCTCCACTCATCCTCTGAAGACAGTGCCTCTTAAGTATTGAAGAATGACTCTATTTTTAATTGAAACGAAAAATATAAATCAGACTAGGTATTTCTGTATGGAAAATAAATTTTTTAACAATGCTTCAAGTGTTCTATTATTTTGTTTCAGAAAGGTTATTTAATGGCAAAAAAATCCCCCACCTTTCACTAAAAACTTTACAAATGGTTAAAAAATGAAGGAATTTTTTGACTCTCCTGTTCTGGCCAAACAATCAGTTTCAGGACATCTGTCAATATGTTTGTTACTTCTTGTTACTTAATTTAGCAGTGAAAATAATTAAGTAGATATGATGTGTTTTCTCATCTTTCTTTTCTTTCTTACAACCTTTTTTTCCCCCAAACTTAGGTGATTATTAAATTTAATTTAAACTAATTTTCTTTTGTTGACTACTACAACTATCACTGCTGTAGCTTACTTTGTTTTTGAGATGTGCTCCTTTTTTAAAGATGAGTATTTTAATGGTAATGTTAAAATCCACACACTTTCTTTTTTACAAGCAGATTTTTGTTCCTGTTTGGAAAAAGTGCACTGAGTTTTCTGAAATGTTTTAAATTCCTTGAAGTTGAAAATACTCATGAGTACCAACTGGCTCAGCAAAATAATTTAAAATACATTCTAATTGAAATTTAAAACTTGAACAATTTGGTGTAAAAATCTTACAAAAAGAGGTAAAAAGTCTCATTGGGAAATACTTCTGCTTCTCCAAAAGAAAGAAGTGACATTGTAAGAAAAATATTTGTATTAAAGCACTTATTTGTTAAAAGAAACAGAAAAATCCCAAATAATAATAGTTACCCATCATACAGAGAACAAAGATGTTTTTATTAACTAGCTCTTTTTATTTTTCAAATGAATGTTTTTATTTATTTATTCTTTATAGTTCATGAACAGGAAAATGTTCAGGAAAATTCTTCCTTACCAGAAAATACATAATTCCATTTTTCAATGTCATTCTAATGTAAGAGATACACCATAATTCAAAATCAATCATAAATGTTTTTCTTGTATCTTTATGTTTTCCTCTTGAAATTGAATTTGTAACAGTTTATCACAAACACTGCAATAACATGGCATTCTTTTCATTGCAAGTTTAATTCATTCTTACATGAAAAATTATTAACTGAAAGTCTGGAATAGAAGTGGTGGGTTGTTTTGATGTTTTATTTTGTTGGGTTTTTTTTTCCGAAAGCATATTTTAAGGTGAATTACATAAATTCAGCCAATATGCTCTGTTGTCTATATTGTTCTCAAGTTCAGTACTGTAACACATGATGTTTTGCTTGGGATTTCATGAGGACTGTTTTAATGTCCATCAGCTCTGTTTCAGCTAAAGTATGATTTTTATTCCCAGTAAAGAAAACAGGAAGGTTAAAACAGGCAAATAAATCAAGATGAATAGATTGTATAGAAGAATGCCAAGAGAAAGGAAGGGATTACAGTTTTTTGTGCTTTTGAAAGTGACTAGATTATAGAGACTGGCAAACAGAATGATCATTTGCATAGGTATGACATATGATTAGGCCTCAGATGATTTATGTAAGGTCTTGGCAAGCTACATGATGAGCATGCTAGAAATACGATAGATGGATGAATGGAAGGTACTCAGTGCGGGGAATGTGAATTGGAAAGTCAATATCAATTTGAAAATCAATCAGCAAGAATAAGACTGCTCAGTTTGTGTGCACAAAATATTCGGCTAAGGGCTGTCGGTAAAGGCTAGGTGGAATTCCAGAATCCTACAGAAAATATTTCTTCAGCAACATTCAAATGTCTGCACTAGAATATGTGAGATCCAATTGTTTATAGCTCAGAAAATCACAATCATTTTTATGCCAGAACCTTCCCTTTCACTGCCAGGAGCCTGCCCTGTCTATCTATGATTTAAAGGAGACTAAGTTCCCTTTCAGCAACATGATCAGGGCAGGGTGGCTGTAACACCCTGACCTCTGGCTGAGAACCCCACAGTAAGCCAATCCTTTAGAAAGCTGCTTTTGTGGAGACACTTGGCTGCCCTCATCCCTATGCTACTTTGAAAGCCTTAGCAAGAGAAAAAAAGCAAACATTGTTCTTATTAAAAAAAAAAGAATCCTAAATATGTAAAGCACTCTCAAAATACTGCACCTGTTTATACAGAAAACATCTGAAGGGCAGTCGTTGTCTCAGTGTTTTTGTGCAGCCTGGTACAATGGAACTACACTGACTAAAGCATTCAAGATTACTTTTGCTAGAATGCACCCAAAAATATGTTAGAGAAGACTGGGGTTAAAAGCCAAGAAGTCTAAACTTAGGAAATGTCAGGACGAATGCTGATAATACTTAATGCAGGATATACATAATTTGTTCATTAAACACTGTACTATTTCTGATCATCTCCCAGATATTTTATTGCTTGGGAAAGCTCATGCTCAGCATATGAGGAACAGCTCAGGCTCTCATTCCACTCCCTTTGTTCAGGGTTCAGCACCATGCTTTGTTTACTGCATATGGTTTAATTGAGTCTCTGAATGCAGAATTATTAATATTCTCATGAGTTTTTCCATGACACTGTTATAGTGTTTGAATGTATCAAAGGAATAATTTATTAATCTTCTTGGTATTTTTGTGACATGGAATACAGTTATTCACTTTTAATAGACAAGCAGGTAAGATCCAGGTTTTCTGGGGTTTTTTTGTGGTGGTTTTTTTTTTTTTTTTGTTGTCATTTTGAATGCCCAACTGAAGATGGCTTGATTTGTTTCACAACTTGTTGCATCACAGCATTATTTACCCAAAGTGCAACTTGTGTGCAATTCAATAACAGATGTAGGGACATGGTGTTTCTGAAAAACAGACATAAAATTTTTGTGGAAACTAAAAATAGTACAATCCTTTGGAAGCTCTAGGTGACTTATTTAACACTGTGTTTGGACTTTCTCATGAAGATGGGCATAAATTAATTTTCTGTGGGCAGTTCTAGCTTTCTAAACCATAAATCATACTTTCTTTCCCTAGAATTCTTGATTTCTATTTACACAATAAGTAGTGTAAAGGGAAAAATTCCTATAACAAAGTCCTACTCACAGCAATTCTAGAATATCACAGGGAAGTAAAACACTTAGGCTGAGGACAAGAAGATGGGAAAATTAAAAAGTACAAATACTCTATTTCCAAGAGGAGCTTCATGAACTCCAGGATGCAGAAAACAGAATGGAAAAAAGGGAAATTATAAGCTTACAAGGTCCATTATGTTTGTTGTCATAAATGATAAGGAGACAGAACTGGAATGAGAAGCATGCAAGAAGTTACATTCACAGACACTCATAAAAGCAGAACCTTCTTTCTCTTACTGCAAAAACACAAGGAATGCATCCATCTAGCAGTGTTTTTATGCAAAAATTGAAGCTTCTTCCCAGGAACTTTTTAGTATTAAACACCTTTACTGCTACAATTATCATTAACTTACTGTCTACACCATGTTGCTGACATTCTTTGCATGTTGAAGAGCAGATGCACTCAGATCTGTAGCAACTATTGATTGCAGTGTTGAAAATGTACAAAGAGTAACTAAGTGCGCTGTGGATCACAACCTTATTTTACCTTCTGTTCAGAAAGCCAGATACAGCCCCAATCTGAGCAAGAAAATGTAAGCAGTTGACTACACAGCTCAATTTATAACATTAACTGTGAAGCTAACATGGTATCAACAGGGAGATATTGTTCAGAGTTCCTTACCTCCTTGGTAGGGAGAAAGCCTCATCTGGTGCCCCAATTTTAAGATGCATTTGCCATCTTTAATTCATCTTCTGTTTGTATTTCAGATCTTTTTTTAAATCAAACATAAAGGTTTCCAAATGGAAATACTATACTAATGGTATAGTATAGACTAAATGTCATCTTATTTTCATTGATCCTCCCAGACTCCAAGTTTTGGAGTATGATTCGACCTATATCAGTATTATACAGTTTGGAATACATATATGTAACGATTTCACCAAAGACAGTGTAATTTCTCCTGAGGCATTACATCAAATGATGTCACCAAAGTCACCTATATCTTACATAATTTTAGATCAAGTTGCCAAAGTTTACGATTTCCAAAGCTTCAATTTTTTTACTGTAGGTGCTAAAACTACAAAAGTGATCTCTTAAAGAATGCAAAGAGTCTTGATGTAGTTGGACTATGCTAAACCTATAAGCACAGGTAACCAATCCATATGACATAAGAGGATCTTGCCTGTTTTAGTGCCTCTCACTTTCTCTTAAAAGTTCTAAAAAACACAATGTTACCACTGTGCTGGATATTCTTCAAAGCTGCCTGGGGCATCAACCCTTTTGGGAGTTGGTTTACAAAATACTTAAGATATTTTTGGAAAATCTAAACCATTTTTTTTGTACCTCAACAGTGTTCAAATATTGATTATTGCAGTAGGGCATTAAGGTTCTGCTCTCCTAAATTTGTAAAGCTTCTAACTCAAGCAGTCATTCTCACTAGCTAATTGTACTAAAATTCCCATGTCAAATAATAGATACAACCAGAATTTGGGCCAAATGTTAGCTTCCTGCCTCTAGGTTATATTTCCCAGACCATCAAAAGGCAGTCTTTATAATGCAGCCCCTGAAAGACATTTTAACGGCTATAATGAAAAAGATGCTTTCTTTAATTAATACATGTGCGTAATCTCAAAAATGGCTTAGTTGTTGCTTTCATTAGTCTAATTTTTTCTGGTCATAGTGAACACTGCCTATGTAATTTTCCAATTAAAATTACAATTCTGTGACTGTAATTGAAGCTTTATCTACTGATCCATCAATTCAGTACAGAAAATGATCTGAATGTAACAACTTGATTACATTTTCCTAAATAGCCATCAAGGTTATACATTCTATTCTAAATATATTTGTACAAACCTATGTAAAATGAATTTCTTTATTACTTAAAGAAAACTGTAAACCAATTACTCAACAGCACAACACTTCTCAAAAACTAAACTTGTTTCCATTATTAGAATCAGCCCCTCAAAGGGAGCACCATCCATGTAAATTTTTTCCCTGTTGGCAGTACACTGACAAAAAGGGTAAAACTACTTAGTTTTCCAAAGCCATAAATTTTATTAATAAATCTACCTATGGCCACTTTTTTACTGTTTTACAGATTATTTTCCTCCTCCATTTTGCTAAAGCTTGGAAAAATTCAAGGATTTAGATTTTTTTTTTTTGCAAAACTCGAGTAGTTGAGCCCTTACACTTACACCTTTATCATTTGATGACCTAGGTAGCAGAGAAGCCAGAGTGCAGAGAAGCTCATCAGTGCCTTCCTGGTGTCATAAAGCTGAAATAAAGTCTTGGTTGTTTGGGGTTCCCAGTCCAAAATAATAGCCTATTTATTTATTATTTTTCACATACATTTACAAAAGCAGGAAAACATCTTTCCCTCAAATTGTGTTTTGGAAGCTTTCATCAGAAATAACACCTTAAGTGATCTTGGAACTGCAAAAAAGGAAAGAGGATAATAGATTATGCTATTAGTAGTACTGGTGTTTTGATATGATCACCTTTCAGCATTCAAGATCTTCTGTCAGACACTAAAAATGGATTATTTTTTAAAGAGTATGAGAAATATGATAGTATGATCGTTTATCGTATGACAGTAAGAATTCTCTGCAAGAAAGTAAAAGATGATAGACTGTGAGGGAAATATGACTGAATATAAGGGTTGGCACACAAAAAATTATGCTTCCATAATCACGGAAGAACAATTTTTTGTAAAAGTTCATTCGCAAAACAAGGAAAGACAGGAGACAGAAACTATATATACCTATATCTATCTATATGTGTTTCACTGACCTAAGATATTAGATGTACCTAAATATGATTTTTTATCTATACATGTGTTCATGATAAAGGTGAGATACATAGATAAGAACAATAATCAGCAAAATAATAATTAGAAAGGATGAAATTTTGAAAACTGATAAGGAAATTTAAGGATACTAGAATAATCCTTGACTGAGATAACCATGTTAAAGCAATATTCATTCCAAGCTAGGTATGACAAAATCATTACTAGGAGTTATTCAATAAATGAAAAAAGAGAATGTATTCATTATAGGTACTCCTGCTTAGAATACCAACAAGAAAATGAAACATGAAAAATGAAGGATAAACTAGCTCTGCAATGATAGCAAAATGTCAGGGACTGTCTATAATGAGTTGACAAAGAGCCAAGTGAGGAAAGGGGGTTATGGTTCCACACTCAGGAAAATGGTAATACTGAACAAGATACTGCTGAAAAACTGAGGCCTCTTGTTGTTTCCAGAGATCCTTTCAGAGTAACTTAAAACTGCTGTCCTACTCCAGTCAAGTTAAATTCTCATCTTTGTGGCAGCAACAGAGCCTGGTTCCTGCTGAGAGGACCTGATGCCTTTATCTTGTCTCCCTGTGAGATAGTGACTTCATTTCTCAGAAAAAAAAATGAGAGTATATTTTACATTTTAGGATATAAAAGTGATGGAAAATCACAGCACTTCATGCTGCTAAACTTCAAGCATCATCTACCATGAATAAATATATTCAATTAAGATAATATTCAAGAGTCCTTAAAAATTGGCTGAGGAAATGTCTGCTTCTCTGATGTTCATTTTAATAAATCTCCAAACAAGAAAATTCCAGCAGTTTGAAGAATTGTTAATCTGCCATAGTCAGTAAGCCTTATATCTGTCCTAAGCAACAGTGGAAATGCTGGTATAAAATTCACTGGTAAGAAATTCAGTGATAGGAATACAATTAATGCTAGCCAAAATAATTTTATGTAATTTAGATCTAGTCAAATAAACCTGATACTAATGTTTGATGAATAAAAAATTTGTCCAGAAAAAGTAAAAGTGCAAGTATTTTGTACTCTGACCATGATAGGCATAGAATACAATGTGACCCAGAACTCTAATTAACACTACAAACTAACAGATCACATCAGAAAATCCAAAGGGTGGATCTCAAAAAAGTATATATCAACAGGGAACAAGCACTCTGTTTTCCAGTGGAACTCCACAAATATTAGGTTATTTGGCATCCAACCTTTATGCAGCATACCTAGAAATGGTTCAGAAAAAAAAACCAGAAATCATGGATAAAATTCATAGATGTTGAAAAGATAGGAGCAATTAGTAAGAAAGATGAAGATGCAGAAATAGGGTGACCTCTGAGTAAAATGGGACCATTTACTTCTGGTCAGATTCAACAGAATCAAATAAGAAGTCAAATGTCATGTAGCAAGATGTGCAGGAAATTTATACAGAACACAGAGCTCCTAGTAAAAATCAAGATTCCAGAAAGGAAATAAGAGCCATAGTAGACAAACAACTCAGTGAGTCTTGTCAGTGAGATGCTGTGGCAAAAATACTAATAGGAAGAGCAGAAGCAAGACACTGAAATTTTTCTTGTAAGATTTAGAGAGGTTTTAATATTGGAATGCCATTCACAATTCCTGTGTTCCCTCTTCTTGAAATAATGCTGCAAAACTGAACCATTTGCACAGAATTCAGCAAGTGCCACAAAAAAAACACCAACCAACCAACCAACCAACCAACCAAACAAACAAACAAAAAACCCCCCAAAAAACCAAAAAAAACCCCAAAAAACCCCCCAAAAACCCAAACCCCTGAGAATGGTCTAATTCTTCATGCTTTTGCAGGGTATGCTGAGTTGGAAAGGACCCATGAAGATGACTGAGTCCAACCCCTGCCCCTGCACAGGAGATCCAACAGTCACACCATGTGCCCAGGAAAATTGTCCAAATGCCCCCTGAACTCCCACAGGCCTGGGGCCATAACCACTTCCCTGGGGAGCCTGTTCCAATGCCCAGCCACCCTCTAGATGAAGAACCTTTTCCTGATACCCAACGTAAATCTCATCTGACTCAACTTCATGCTGTTGCCTCGAGTCCTATCTCTGGTCACAAGAGTGAAGAGATCAGTGTCTGCCCCTCCTTTTCCCCACACAAGGAAGTTGCAAACTCCAATGAGGTTTCCCGTAAGTCTTCTCTTCCCAAGCTGGACAAATCAAGTGACCTCAGCTACTCCTCATACGGCTTCCTCTCAAAGCACTTCACAATCTTCTTGGCCCTCCTTTGGACACTCTCCAACAGTTTAATGTCTTTTTTGCAGTGTGTCACCCCAAACTGCCCCCAGCACTCAAGGTGAGGCTGTCCCAGTGAAGAACAGAGCAGGACAATCTTGCCCAGATGGTGATGCTGTGCCTGATGCACCCCCAAGGACAGGGTTGGCCCTCCTGGCTGCCAGGGCACAACAATTCAGATTCAGCTTGCCACTCACCAGGACTCCCAGGTCCCTTTCCATGGCACTGCTTTCCAGCATCTCATTCCCAGTCTGTCTGTACATCCAGGGTTGCCCCATCCCAGGTTCAGAATACAACATTTGCCCTTCTTAAAATTAAAAGTTAGTGACTGCCCATGTCTCTAATTTGTCAAGACCTTTCTTCTTCTGGTACCTTATCTTCTGAAAAACTTACATTCTCTTATATTTTTTGGTCTTACCTTTAAACATTGACTTCTCAGAAATTTCGGACAACAAGGAAGATACCAGTGCTTTTTATGAGAGCAAAGCCACACCAGATTAGGATAAAGGGAGTTGGAGAATTTTCCAAAACAGTATGTCCACCAGTCCACCTGTCCACCAGTATCAGTATTCCGGTTTCAGTCTTTAGTTGGAGATATTATCTTACATTCCATATATTACTTCTGCTCATATTGAGCCTCTCATCTCAAAAGTTTTGTAATGAGAGGAATTAGACTTGTGGGAAACTGAAGTAGAACTCAGAATCTCATTTAATTTATGAATAGAAGCCACTTGTGTTCCTTTCCTATGTATTATTAAATACTAGAAACTATTCTGTATCCCAGAATGTCTTATCTGTGTGGCTTTGGTTTGGGCTTTTTTGAAGACTGTGACATGTATGATTTCTGAGAACTTCAGAATGGGATGCATCTTGAAACCATCAGAATTAACATACCTTCCTGTGCTATCTTCATTACAAATTGCATTTGAAACCCATTCTCAAAAATTTGCAGAACAAAAAATTATCACTATAAGCCTATAACAAATTATTTGTCCTCAAGGATGATGTTTTAGGCTTTTTTTTTTTTTAATCTTTTCACTGTGCATGCTGTTGAATCTGTTCTTCCTAGAAAATATATGCTGGCTCTTTCCCATTTAGTGTCTGTTATCCTACATTTTTTGGCCTGTGTTTGGCATGACAAGCAGCAATTGAATGAGCCCTAATTATAAAGGATTCTATGTCTTTTGTTTAAAATAGAATTATTTGCATGACAATGTATCCTGGAGAAGTAGAAACCCAGAACTAGGACAAGCCTGAGCTTAAACAGGCTGCTGCTTGGTGTCTGCTTTAGGATGACCTGAATCACTCTTCATGTTCTGGCACACATAAAGATCAGAGACACCATTCAATTGACAACAGTATTTGATATGGGGATGAGAGCGATAACACAGGATTTAAGAAAGTTTCATAGCTCTGTGGTTGTGGGATTTGGATGGCTATTGGGATAAGGGGGACTGCTTCTATTGGCACTAGATGACAATGCCTAAGGAACTGAGCTGAGCCCTAGATTGCTGTTAATTCTGTTAACTGAAGGTCAACCACTTACTGCACATGTGTATCCTTACCAAAAGATGCCTACATTTAGGATTCTTAATTTGGAAATCAATCCCAATTCAAATCACTATTACCCTGAACTACCAGTCTGTTTGGAATAAATGCGTAAAGGTGAAATGTTTTTGATACATAGTAATTTCTTCACTGAGTCCCAAAATGTTTTCTATATGGAGTAGGGATTGGGAAGTAGACAGAAGATTGACTGTCTGAGCTTTATTTGTAGGTAAAATCTTATTAAGGTCTTGCAGCCCTGCGACTGAGCTCCTGATGAAAAAGAAAACCTCCTGGAGTAAGGCCATAGTGAGCATTCACATGAGAATATTTTGGAAAGAAAATCTGTCTCCAGAGAGAGTCAGACCTGATGCAGAAGGCATGCCTTGGTTTTCATATTCCCCCCAACCAAATAGTAAGTATTTGCTTCTATATCTGAACTAGAGTGTTTTAGTGAAATTCTTGCACAAAAAGAAACCAAAACAAAACCAAAAACCCAGGAGTCCCCAACCCACCCCAAAACCCTCCAAAATCATTCACTGCATTTTGTCCTGAGAAACCCTTTTATTTTTTTTTATTTTTTTTTTCAATCTGGAAGATATCAGTGTAAGCCAAGTTTAGGAGAAAATTTCTCTTCTCCTGGTCCCAAATTAATACTTTTAGTTTGGCAAAACAGCAAGCAAAAACAGTTTTACAATGACAGGCTTTACAGTAAAATAACTATATGGTCCTCAGTACATATATGTACTTCACAAAAAGAGTGAAATAAATGAAAAGCTATTGAGAATTTGAATGGAAAGTGAAATTTCATTTTTATAAATCTGTTTCAGTTGAAAAGTACTATGGAAAGAGAAACAGAATCAGTTGTATCACACAATTCTTTATTTCATGCTTCTTGAAATATCAACTCTTGGAGTTGTGAATTTGTGAAAATGGCTACTACTTTTAACTCAGCATCACACCCATTACAAAAATAGAAGACTGTGCAGAACTGACCACTAACTCAGCTGTTGTTATTGAAGAGAATGGTTTGAAAGCCTCTAGCAGTTGTGACACTGCAATTGCCAAAAAATAAGAATTTTTTTTTTACTGTGATTGCTCAAGACTCAGGCCTAAAGTGAGACATCCAGATACTGGAGAAATTGTGCTTGAGACTTGCAATACTGTGCTTTTAATAGTGTTTTCTGTGGACTTAATAATTCTAAATGAATTAATTAGGTGTATAACAGAGCAATTAGCAGAAATCTAGTTGAAAATCATGAAAATTCTTTACAGTGCTACACTGGGAAAATGTACACACATATTTAAAAGTAATTTCTAAATATATTCCAGTTACTTTTGTTAATGCAAATTTCAGAATAATTAGACATTGCTAATAGACTCTATAGTGAATACTTTATGTATTAAGCACGTTGGAGTGTTTAAAGCCTCCTTTACTGAAATTTTGTTCTTCTAGAGGAGAACCAAGTCTCGCAGTATGAAACGGATTTTAAAGTGAGATATAAGAATGTGACACTTTAAGTTTAAATAGTAGTGAAGCTAGCATAACAATTTTAGATAGCTCTGCTCTGCTCAATATTCATTAGAAATAAATGTAAACTTTGCATTGTATGTCTTTTTTCAGCAAGGTCATAATGAACAGAATCAAATGTTTTACAGAATTAAAAATAGAAAAGGCAGAAGAAGTTTTGAGCTGTATGTTCAGAGTAGCAAAAAGCAAAGGATGCAACATATTAATTTTTTAGAAAACATATTTCTACTGTAACTACCTAGCAAAATATGTACACAAAATGACTTGAGATGTCAGATCTGTGGCAGTAGCACTTCTGAGGAATCAGAATCATTAGTCAGGACAGCTGTATTTTTATTAAAATATTAGCTTGAATGCATCTGTGAAAACTATAAAATAAAGTTAATATTCTGGAAGATCTAAAAAAAACCCCTAGATCTAATGTCTAGTTTCTAGTCATTTAAGAATACCAGCATAAGAAACAGATGGCAAAATAGCTCAATGTACTTCGGAAAATATTCTGTTACCATAAAAGGCTACACCTGCTGAAATGTGTGATCTTACTTTAAATGTAGAAAAGCATTAATAGGAATGTACAGCAGTGTGGTTATGTCTCTTAATTGGTATACCCTAGTGGAAAGAAACATTCTAATTAAGACATCATCCTGATTATAAGAGCCTGATAGGAATACACAGTGCTAGGAGAGACTAGTTTCTATTTCAGCAATGGCTTTAAAAATAATCATAGTTAGATGATTGAAATATTTATATTATATAAGTGTGACTCACTATAGGACTCAGAATGAGCATGAAGGGAAAAGGATCGAAGGAGAGATATTTGTGGCACAGAACAAAGTTACAACTTCAATCTCCTCTATAGAGAATTGTGGACAATACCAAATAGTAACTTTGATTTGACTAGGTTTGTCATTTTTCTTCTCATTAGTAATTGAAATTCATTGCATTCAATAATTGCCTTCTGAACTAATTTCATTTAAGGCTTTATTTTAATCCATGTTCCAATCTAGAAACTGATTTTAAAGGTCTTGTTCAAAGCTCCTGCTGCAACATTAATCTGGAATGCTTGATTCAAATTCTTCTAGCTCTCCTTTAGAGATTTGAAATAGCACTCAATTTAATTTGCCTCCATACTCAAATAGAATCCAGTTCCACTTTCACTTTTAGCTGGCTGATCCTTTCAGACTCAAAGTAGCTGCTGGGTACAGCCAAACGAGAGAGGCACTAGAGCTTCCAGACCCCTGATCATTAAACACAGCAGATTCAGGTAACAAAATAGATGGTTTGATCCTTGGAACATTCCAGTCTATTTTTGACTCCAAAGAAAGAGAGGTAAAAAGAAATAAAGTTCAATTGGAAGTAGGCAATAGGGATAGAAACCAAAATGCTCTATTGTCTTCTGAAAGAAAGCCTTTTTTGTGGAAATATAAACTATTTTCTCAAATCCAATGAGGATTAAAAAGAAAAAAAAATCCCTTGACTGAAATGCATGCTTTTATTTAAATCATATTTTATATATCTTATATATGGTTGAGGAGAAACAAGATCATCTTTATTTGATCCTTCCAATGGCATGTACTAAGTAGATGACAAAAGACTACGCAAAATTACAAATGCTGTCAAAGTACCATAGAGAATATGGAATAAGGACTGGAATAGAGCATAACTTCACATGGTGGGTTAGAAACTGCATTTGGAGGTATGCTTGCTCCTAGAAGAAAAAGGAAAAACAGTCAAACAAAAATTAAAGTTATTGCTAAATTCTAAATACAATCTATTAAATTCAGTATTTTGTAGGAAGTTGAACATATTACTACAAATTCACTCTTAAACTTACACAGAACCTCGAGAAATGGGAGGTTTCTGCAATACTGTTAACAATAGTAATCACCTGGTATTAAAAAAATCCCAGCATCTAGCATAACATAACACTTTTGATAACAGTTTTATTTCTCATTGTATGTAGAAGAAAATAAGAACATGGCTGCTTAAGCCTTTCCTCTGCTACGGGTCAAAAAAAAAAAAAAATACAGTAATTGCATTTATATCCAAAATTTCACAAAACTCTTAGCATATAGCATTGTGGTCATGAGCAACAGAATTGCTCTTTACCTGGCAAAAATATACACATGTTCCTTTTTTTAAGTAGAATTAATGGAATAAAGCTCTAAGAATCCTACTAATTTTCTTTGGCAGGTCCTTTTTCGTCTCACTGCAGCTGATCCCTGTGCTTTAAAACTATGTGCCTCAACCTTCACCTCAATGCATTCCTGAACTGTAGGAAATCTGCTCAGTTCAGCCTGAGCTTTTGAGGATCTGCTGGAAGCTGCTTTTTCAGGATTGAAGAAATAGTTTACCCTAAAATGAGATCTGAGTCTCTATATTTTTATCTAATTCATCTGGTATTTCTGTCTAAGTTAAGGGTTGTGGAAGTAGGTCAAAACAAAAATAGAATTTTACTGTTTGCATATCAGGATTGGCATATAGAATACAAGATAAAGTAGGTATGAAAGTGCAGAGATATGGCCTTACTCTCTACTTGAGTAAAAGGGTAAAAGATCTCTGAGAACAAAATAATTGTTGAATTGCCAGAATTAAAGAGACACAAGAAAGAAAAATGCAGAACAAAACAACCTTCCTTGCTACCCTTATTTTTTAATTGTATCTAACACCTCAAGAAGTCCACAGTAGCTCTAGGGTTCCTTTTCTGAACTTTAGGTGTAGGTCTTCCTGTCAGGTTTTTTTCATGTTTTACTTAAAAAGTATTCAGAACACCAAGTCATCAGATTCCTGCCGTCCTTCTTAACGTGATTTGTGAATCCTTGACCTTGCAGCATATATAGGTATCAACGCACGTGCATTTGTCTCTCTCTAAAGTATACACATACCTTTGTGTGTGTGTGTAAATTCATATGAATATATAGCAAGTTGGAGCTCTCAGCAGTTAATGAATGACACCTAAAATTTAGAAATACTGAACCAGACAGTGCAGGAAAGAAAGTCCTGCAAGTGCATCTGTGCTGATGGCTTGTGCATTTCATTGAAGTCTATTGCAATGCAAAATGTCTGACTCATTCAGCACACCTAAAAGGCAGCACCACCATGAGAGCACCTCAGACCTTTGATACATGTGTGGGCAGCAGGACAGGACACTTGCTGTACTAAGAAAACCAATTGAAAGGATTCCTTGTACAACTGAGTGATGGCATTGGAATTTTCAGTGTTCACAAGTAATTAGAAAAGAGCTGTGAAGGAAAATCAATTGTTCCTGGTCATCAATGGCTTGTTTTCCAGAACTAGAATAAATAATGCAATATGATATCATTGGAAAGAGCAATTGTTTCTTCTTTGTTTACTGTTTAAATATTCCTCTGCTTATTTGTGCTAGGTATCTTTCAGTTGCTTCAGGACTGCTTTAAAAATTCTTTGATTCTCCTATATATATTGCAATGCTGTCTGGTCATAAAAATACCTTTTTACAGAGTTCTTTAGGGTGATGGCTTGTGATTTATGAAGAGTTGAACAAATGCTTATAAATTACTCTTTGATAGTTTTGTAACAGAAGCCTTACTAAATGAAAAAACTTGAAGCCCATCAATGAAATTGCAGACTTATTAATATTAATAAGTATTTGACCCATGAGAGGCCCGAAGTCTTCAGATTCTTTGTCCTGATCTTTGAAGTGCTTTTGAGATACACCTGTATTCTAATATAATAATTTTCTTTTTGTTGACATTGCCATAAAAAGAGTAGGAGTTGAACAGTATTGTGTCTGCCACAGAGTGCAACTAACAGACTCTAGGAAGAACCTTTGCAATCCTAATCACTAGATCAAATTTTGATTCTGGCAGGAAAATATGAGTTTTAGGCTGTTGTCATTTGTATTATGCCAGCATTGTTAATATTGATTTAGTCTTACACGGTGACAGAAATTGAAATGCCAGGAGTGATAGCCATGCTGAACTGTTTTGAGCATGTAAGATGGTGCAGTATTCGATTAAATCACCCTTGATTCATTTGTTTATCTTGTGCTGCTCTGTAAATTTAATCTCTCATTACATGATTTGGGTCCTAATTTACACAGGATTTGAAGCAGGAAAGCAAAGCCCACGTATTTGCAGCAATATTCCCTGTGACCTGTTAGTGAGAGAGAACGTTCCCTCAGAGTGAGAGATGCCCACGTGAGTGTGTGTTGCAGGAACCCGTACAGCTATTGAGGGAAAAACCAACCCGGCTCTCATTGTGTGCTTGCACAGCACTCAGCCCACAGAGGCCCTGATCAATAGTTTGAATCCTGAGGAATTGCTGCCATGCAGCTGACTATTGAGACAGCCCTGCTAACAGCTCTTGGGAGCTGTTCAGGAGTGATTCCATGGCTGCTGCTGGAGAGGCTCCTGCTCTGGCAGGGCTGGCAGCTGCTGGTGCCCGGGCACCACAGCTCTCCATGCTGACATCCAGCTGCACACTGTAAAACTGTGCTCGCCTCTGGAGGGTGAGCAGAGGCACAGACTCCTGCAGCAAGTGTGTATTTATCACACTCCTAGCCTTTCTTCCTCCGTCCTCAGGGTTGCTGTGCCTTCAGCCTCTGAGTCAGATGCCAGGGGTGCAGACCTGGGCCTACATTCTACTGCTGCTGTTCTTAAATTAGCTTGTTCATTAAATGGTTGTAAGGAAAATTCTGCTAAACACAGACACTCTGAGGAAGATATTTAACTGCAAAGGTGTTAAAAACACCTTGCAGAATAATAATAAGGAGCTTCAGCTCCCATATTTCTTCTTGAAGAAGGCAGACTTCACAACTTCCAAATGAGCCTGCCAGAAAATTTCCTATTCACAACTTTGGGCTTCATATAGGAAACTATATTGCAACAGCATTCATTTAAATGGAGTATATTCCTTTGGACTTTTGGGATAGCAAAATCTAGAGTTTAGTATCCAGACGAAACCATAAAATACTTTCAGCATATTAGTGAGGACAGATATACTGCCATCTGTATGTTTCTACCTAGGAATTTTAAGAGACTATCTTTCCTTGGCAGGATTCACAGAAATCAATGAAATAAATCTGGAGCACTATCTATTAATTTACTCAGAATAGTGGTACCAACTTTAGATAGCACATTAAACACTGGTGGTGGAGTTACTTTTTGGATAGAACTCTAAATGTCAACTCTTCTACTTACAGCAATTTTACATGTCTGGCCATTCTGTAACTGTGATGAGGTTCCTCCTAATTTACACCAGCATAGATGAAATGAAAATAAAGGTCAAATATTTTTCACAGATTGAGTAACCTATTCCCCTGTGGCAGCTTCTTTGTCTGGCAAAGAAGAAGAGAGAGCAAAGGTTGCATCATCTGGCAGATCAGTAACACCTCTTTAAGGTGTTCTCCCCCTGTTCCTGTTTCCTGAAAATAAGCAAGTAAATAAACAAAAATAAATGAAGTAGTGCCATCACAGCTGGAAGGCTTGATGAGGAAGTCTTCATAAAGGGGTCAAACAGTAAAGCTGATGGGTGAAGAAACACACAGAAAAAGCTATTTTACCTTTAGGCAGCTGTTGAAGTTGAAGGTTGGTTTTGAGGCAGCAGTGTGGGAGGGAAGGTGATGGAGCTACCCACACATCTGCCCTTATGACCAAAAAACTGTTATAAACATTGAACTGGCAAGGAATTTTTTTTCAAACTGGAAACTGAGCAGAAAAAAAAAAATAGAAATTATTGAAAAGCACTATCTGAAATGCTTATATGACATCAAGGAGTTGTTTACCTGATACAAAACTATTGACTAGCCTGAAGTTTAAAAACCCAGAAACAGCATAATTTGTGAGAATAGTGGCTTTGGAAGTGTCAACATGTGATGGAGCAGTTACAGAAAGTGTATTTCATCTGCAGAATTTGAAAGAAAATTTATTAAGACAGTGTTTTGCAAAGAAAAGAAATCCTGTAGAATAAATTTGCCAGAGAAGAAGGCAAGAAAGAATAAACACTGCCAGAGTAGCATGTAGTGAGAGGTGCAAAGAACGGACAGAGATGAAGCAGGTATAATACGGGATGAAGCATTTAGAATTGTAAGAGCAGAAAAGGGAGGATCTAGGAAACAACAGAAAAAAACTACTTGGATACATGAAAATTTGGATGGGATAGATAAGAGGAAGGCTATTGAGGCAAAAAAAGATTTCAAATGAATTACAGGATTTTCCTTGATCCGTACATTCCCCAGCACTGCTTTACTTCTAACATTAGCACAGCTAATGTATCTAACTAAAAAGATATGTTGCTGTTTGTCATACAATTAGTAGTGCAGGGGGAGGGATGCTAATGGTTGAGCAACAAAGTTTGAAAAATAATGACATTCCAGGACAGGCATCCAGCCCCAAATTCCTCCAGATTCACCCACACTAACTTTTCCTTCTTTCTGGGTGTTTTTGACCTCTGAGGCTTTTGCAGGTGACAGTATTAAGATTCCAGAAGGCACAGGGGGGGCATTGAAATTCCCTGCAAGCTTTGAATGTCTCTCCATTGATCGGTGTGTCAGTCCATGATGCAGTCATACACAACAGCTGCAGCAGGTTGCACAGCTCTAAAAATATTTGGATTTAATTTAAAAAAAAAAAAAAGGTAAATGTTTTAAGCTCTTTATTTAATGCCCCAGCTTCCTCTCTGGTATAAAACAGTAGCTGTTGTAGCTAGAAAGTGGCTTATTCTTTTTAGAGACTACGATTGATTCACACAGAATTTGAAAGGAAAAATTTAAAAGGGAAAAAAAAGGAACAGAAAACATGGCATCTGAAAAATAGTGTAGACAGAAGAAGAAAGGGGAAAGCAGACACTTGAGAAATTTTTCAAGCATGATTCTTTGTCTTCTTGAACTCTGATTTAAAGGTTGCTTAGCAACAGTGGCAGTAACAGCTGGGACACCCTTGATCTTGTTGTGTAAACTATTAAAAATAGGTGATGGAAAGTAGCACTATGGAAACAATGACAATTCTGAAGCAGGTGTCTGCAGTAGTGCTTTTCAACTTAATGTCAGAGGTGCAAATTAAAAAAAAAAAAAAAATTCTCCCTTTAATCTGAATTTTTAGAAAGAAAGAAATCTTTATATTCCCAAAATTAAGACTGAAGATTACATTATCCCGTTCTGTGGCACTGACACGCAATTATTGCTTTATATGCTTTTTTGCCAGAACCTTCAGAGGATCTTCATTTCCAGAGACTGAGGTAATTTCACTCCAGTGAGTTACTGAAGCAGTCCTTCAGCAAGGGTCATAACTGGTATTTACGATATTAACCTCTGCTATGAAAGGATCATAACCCTGATTGCAGTTGGACAGTTCAGGTAAAGCCTCACCCAGAATTACTATTATTAAAATCATAATCTGAAAATTCTTACCTTATATGGGACTAATAATCATAGCTAGGATTAATAAACGTAGACAATTGGACTCAGCAAACCTCATTCTGAAAACATTTAGAGACCCAGGGTCAACTTTTCCTTAATATGACTAGTAAATCTGTGGCATGCAAAAGAGGAACAATTCTCAGAAAAAGTAATTATCTGCCCTTTGAAACAGCTTCCTTTTAGGGCTCTTTAATTCAATATCCATGTTAAAGCAGACAAACTTCCTTGAAAAACATGGGACAGTATCTTTTATTAGGCTAAGGATATTGAGTGTGAATAAAACACTCTGCATTATTAGTGAGATTTTTATGCACCGTTAAGCTAAAATATTGCAAAAGAGACAAAATATTCCTAACCCATGGGATAGTTGTATTTTACATTTTCTTTATTTTTTCTGCATTTGGAATGAGATATAAATTGAGCCAAACACTCAAAAAGGCTTAGGGGTCTATGTCGTTTTGACATCTTTGTCCTTATTCCATCATGGGTGTTCCTGGATTCTGATTCACTAATAATCACCACTTGCACAACTGAAACAAAGAACCATATGGATAAAAAGCATAAAGAATTGTTCAATAAAACCAGCTGTGAATCTAAATAACAACTACTTTGGGTCATTCTGACTGACCAAAGCATCTCCATCTTATTACATCAATACCTTTAAAGAATTCGGCTTAATTTTTTAATGCTTCTTTATGAAATCAAAAATTATTCTTTCCTTTGAGCAACTTTCCTGCTGCTGACATTGGTACTTTGCTAAAGCAACATCTTCTATCTGTATTGCTTTTGCTTATCTTGGAAGACAGAAATTAGGTACTAGAATGCATAATTTTGATATTATATTGTAAGGCACTGTACTATTTTTAGAAGATATCCTACGCTGAGGCAGGACAGAGCTGACAAGCAATGTCATCGCTTCCTAGGAATTAAATTCTTTTGCAGCCTGGATGTAAAGGAAATAGTGGGCATAAACCTTACACTTTTTGGTTTACAGCAAATTTCACAGAAACCTTTACCACTATCTTGCTTGGACTGGCATTTCTACAGTACCATGGAATGCTTTGGTTTGGGAGGGAACTTAAAGATTCAGTTCCAACCTTCCTGTCATGGATAGGGATGCCACACACCTGGATCAGGTTGCTTAAGGTTTAGGGTAGCATGAAAGTTACAGACTGTTTCTTCTAATCTACTTTAGTCTTACCAATTTCCATACATTGCTAGGCAGAACAATTACAGGCACAGGCACATTCAAATAGTCAAACTGACACTGGGCTGTATTTGAAAGAACATAGGAGCAATAAACCTTTGTGCTCAGCACCCATTTCTTCAAAGACTCTTCTGTAGTGTGCAAGCATGATGTACTATCCAAGCAGACAGACTTGTCTTCCTGACCTTCATGAACTAAACTGAGTGCCAGAACTGGCTTCATGGAAGCCTGTTCTTTCCAATAGTTTCACAGGAGATATTCTATAATAATCTAACAATATTGAATTATTTGTTTTGCTCAAATTATTTTGTGAAATAATGTATTTGATTTCATTTGCCCTGCCCTGTATGGAAAACAGCCTGTCCTATACAATTTAGATGAATGAGGAGTTGTACAAAAATCTAGGATTGATTTTCAGTGTTCTGTCATTTAGATCTAATTAATAGCAGCTAGTTCACAAAGAAAGCTACTTTAAAAAGTTTGATTGAGGAATTTAGGTAATGGGACTTATTTTAATTTGTGGCATATGCAAAGGTTGGGATGACATCTTCAATACGGGGAAGTGAAAAAGAGAATTTTTAACCTGAGTTTTACTCCAATCCATAAAATCATCTGAACTCAGTGAAATCATCTAAGGAATAAAATAGCATAATTGGCTCTAATACTGCTACAGATTAAGACAACTTTTCAAGGTCTTTATCTGGTACTGAGAAAGGGTAATGGAAATTGTTAAATATTCATTTAAGTATTTCGGGGAGAATAAAATTTATGTGACTCATGTATGTCTTCAAGTATTTCTTACACCAAATCATTCCTGAAGTTATGCCAAAAAAATGTCACTTTAAAGGCTTTAGAATGTCAAGGTGCTACAAGTTGCCTTTACTACTTGCTAATGTCCTAACTTTTTGAGGTTCCCGAATTTCTGTATGCACAGAAATATTTTACTCAAAAAACAGCCAGAGCCATTAGGGTAGGATATCACAGGCATTGAACTCCATTTTAAGTTAAGGATGATTGTAAGTTAGCAAAATATTTTAACACTCCACCACTAGCATACCAAAGCACTAGAAATTTCTAAATATGAAGGAGTAATTCTCCAGATTATTTGTTTTACCAAAGGAAAGTTTTCAACTGAAATTTTCTCACAAATATGTCCTCTTCATTGGAGGAATTTGAGGAATATATCCAAGGGAGAGATAATCTCAGAGTTTCTATTATTAGCTAAATAGTTCTTTAGATTTTTTCCTACTATTTACTAACTCTGTGTTTTTCTGGGAATTCGTATTTTAGACAGATAACTTTCCATAGCTTTTTATATGCCTCTAAAAACCTGGTTTCTTCCTTTTTCCTTATCTGCCACTTGCATAAAACGCCCATGTGTTTAGGAGTCAAAAATTTTCTGGGGTCAGTACAAGATTACTAATGAAACTTTCTGTGAATTTAGGGCCATCATGGATCTCCTGTGGTCTCTACCAATCCCTTCTAAGCACAAGGTATTCCTGACTTCTAGAAACTTATTAAAAAGTCCTACCACAGCAACATATTTCATTGAGCGAGGTTTTCTTTATTTGAAGGAGCTCAGGAGAACAGCTAAAGCTACAGAGTTCCATCATGTTGCTCAATGTACTGCTGTGATGGTCTATGATACTCAGTATGAGAAAAATAAGAGCAGAGAAATCCAAGGCTACCTGTTGGGGCTTAAAGATCCTCTAATTGATCACTTTGTCCAGTAGAAGAGCTGCCTGGAGGCTTTTCATGTGGATTCTGAGACTAGAAACTTTAGGTCAGCTGTTCTCTTCTGTGTTTGTATAACCTGAAGGATTATGTCCTTGACTTAACAAGGGGAATCCCCCTGAAGCTGCCTTCTGAAAATAAAATAAAACT
Organism: Cisticola juncidis; assembly: GCA_013400215.1. Classification (NCBI taxonomy): domain Eukaryota; kingdom Metazoa; phylum Chordata; class Aves; order Passeriformes; family Cisticolidae; genus Cisticola; species Cisticola juncidis. Next base: position 24,643 of record VXBR01001758.1, on the reverse strand, counting down.
AAAGTAGTCATAGTATACATGGTATTAAAAATCTTCCCGTATGACTCCTCCACTTTGCCAGTGCTAATATTCTTTTTATCTCTCTTGTACTGCTAAAAATCACTGAGGTGGAACTGAATGGGAATGAGGAGTCTTAGAAAGGGCATCAGTCATCTTGTCATCCAGAAAATCCCATATCTTTACCTTATCCCACTGAGCAGTGTGGGAAGCAGTGGAGCAGTTGCTGCTCTGGGTGCTGGAGGGTTAGAGAAGGCTGCAGGGCTGACTTTGAGTATTGTTGTCTCAGGTTTCTGTGGGTTTTGGAGGTCAGCCTAGAGTTGTGGAACAGACTGGGGGCCAAACCCCAGCCAAGGCTGAAGTGGCATCTCCGTGGCCACAAGGGGAGGGCAGCTGAAGGTAGGGCTGGTCCCACAACACCTGTGGGTACACTCTGGGCTCTGATGTCTTTCTCTTCTGTCAGGAGGGAAACATCTCATCCACATTTCAGTCCCCATCCTCCACTCCCTCTCTTCCTGCCTCTCTGTCTGTATTTGCTGAATTCAGCATCTTCAGGATCTTTGTGTGAGACTGTTTTCTGTACATGCTAGCAAATAAACATATGGAGCAGCCCAACAAGCCCATGCTCTTGCTGAGTTCACTGCCTGCTGGGCGGTATAATGAACTACCAAATAAACTGTTTGCCAGCAATATTTTGAGATTAATGCTTTAAAAAATTAAGATTAAGGACAGTAATGAAAGAGTTGAAAACTGGACTAAACATATTCCATACTTCTCAGACAAGATGTATTTTATTCCTGCTATGTCTTGACAAGTATCTTCCCATCAGGACTGCAGTTTGCAATGTAGAAATTAATCAGATGTTCAAGATAATTAAAAACACATTTCTAAGTGCTGTTGGGAATGAGAGATGTGGAAAGAAGGGACAAGTTCTTAAATGGTCTTAGAGACAATGATTTTACAGTTCAGTTCCCCTGAGCATCCCCATTAAAATGAATCTTAAAGTTACTTTCAATCTCTTTGCAGATTTACAGTATCAGCAAAACAATTATGGGCATTTTTCTCAAATGGAATGCACATTAAAATATTGGGGATTTAGAGGTTTTTGTTTCTTTTTTTTCCTTCCCTCAGTAGCAGCATTTAAGACAGGTGAGTGAAAAAAAAATATTCACAAGGAAAGAAGAGGACAGAGGAAAATAAAACAGTTTAATTATGATGTATTAAACATCTAGACACAAACATGCAGAGTGGAAAGTCATCTTCAAGGGGAATATTGGGACTGGCTAATAGCAGCAAGCCTAAGTCAGAAGACTGCAGAAATATATCTGTGACCTGATACCTGTGAGCATGTGAAGTGTCCAAGAGACCTTTGATGAAATAGAGATGGCTGCCCCTTCACATTTGCACAATTTATGGAAATGGTGAACCTACTATGGGATTTGCTGAGAACTTCCCAGAAAGAGAGAACCCCATCCTCCCAAAAGATAAGAAGCATTTCCGTTGCTCTCTCCTTCTCTTATGTTTTCCCAGTGGAACAAGATGTTGGAAATGTTAGGATTTGTTTCCAAAAAACCTTCCAAAGATTCATGTGACTATTTTAGGAAAAAATCCATCCCTTGATATTTCTTCACTGAGAAGATTATGCCTTTTTAGTACTCTGAAATCAAAATATATGCCTTTGTGATTAGCCCAAGAAAGGAAAAAGAAGTGATCTTTCAAACCAGAGGAGCAAATTATGCTTTCAGTAACATTCTGCCATTTTTGCCGCATTACATATTTATTGAAAAGATTACTTATTTTTCTGCTTGGGTATTTTTTATTATTATTACTACTATTATTTATTTTATTTTTAGAATATCTTGCTCTTTTCAAGGCTCATTGTCCCTTCTGGCAGTGAAACTACATAACACTGAGTATGTGTGACACCACACTAATTTCCATAGCGGAGGATTAGGCTATTACAAATATGGGATTAGGCCCACTTGAAGGATCAAAGCAAAAAGAGAAGTGGGATGTGAAGAATTTTTTTCTTTTTTTGCCAAGCAAACAAATATCCAGGATAATAGAGCAAAAAAGAAAGCAACTGCCCAAGTGAATTTTTATAATTTAACTTGAACTCCTGATCCTGAGCTAAGAATATTGGATTTTATCTGATATATTTTTTACCAGTAGAAAAAACTCTGAGTTGTTTGTTTTCTTTTGTTTTCCACTGCAGCAGCATTATTCATACAGAAACCAATACAGAATCTGAAACAATATCCTGAGGCCATTTTCATACAATTTAGCATCTTGTATTCATGTGCATCATCGAACAGCTACACTCCCCATTCACGTTGCTAAGTTATTGCAGTACATTTGTGGTTGATTTTTCCATTGATGCTAGAGCAGTGTATAATTAGCAGTGAATAACTTATTCCATGAATTCGACCTCATTTTCCTTTTATGAAATGTCCACAAATAGATAAAAAAATGCCCCTTATTTCATTTCACTGAGGAATAAAGAAGAGCTTTCTGTTTAAAACGCTGTAGGTTTGTACCATGCTGCAATTATTCCATAATTTAATTTGGATATTAAACTGGTATTTGATAATATGATTTTCCCCCCTATTTTCCATAATTTTTTAATCATTTATTTCAAAAACTGTTACAATTTCAAGATGATTAATCTGATAAAAAACAGTATAAATTTCTTGAATACAAGAGCTGCTTTGGGGTGCTGAAAAAGAGAAAATTGAAGCAACATGATATGTGTAGGGACATTCTGGGCAAAACAGAAAACTATAAAAGAAATTAAGTGCTCTGAGCCTAATAAAACCCAAATTATTTTATTTAAGGAAAAATTTTATATATACTCCCTCCGTCTTCCTTAAAAGAGGTTATGATTTCCTTCTTAATGGAAATACTGGTTCAGTAATCCTTGTCTCTTGACAAAGCCAAAGAGCTCTAATTGGTTCCGAAAAGGTAGGAAGAGAAACATGATTTTCACATTCCTTTTTCACATTACTTTCCTTTGTTAAGCTGCACCAGATACTATCTTCTTTGTTGTCCAAGCAACCACTCATTTTTCTTCCATATTTGAACATGATAAGTTAATCTACATGCAACAAGGTCTTGTTTCACAGGAAATTTCCATAGCAGGTCTGAAAAAGGGATGTATTTAAATTTAAATGTATTCTTCATGATCTACCTCCATACGTAAGTACTGCATTCCTTGAAGATTAATAAAAAATGCCTGTCACACACTCAGAAAAGCAAACATAATGATTAATCCCTTTTAACGATCTTTTAATTTTTTTCCATCTGGAGGCATTACCAAGAATACTTAGTTACTCTGTTAGCTGGTGGGTATTAGGATGAGGGAGGTTTCTCTCATCCACAGTAGGGTGAACAACAGAAGTGTTTATCCTGACTGGTAGCTATGTGTCATCCTATGATCCTGTGATTCTGTTTGCATCAGTTCCTGATAAGTGACCATGCATGTGTGGGAAAGCATGTTTGAAAACAGTGATGATGTGATACATACCAGACAGCATCCACTTTAGGGTTTAGAGCATGTATTACAATCAACAATTAGCTCAGATGAAAACAAAGTGAATGAACATCAAATGCAATTTGCTTTTTGCCCAGACTGAGCCCCATTCCCTAAAATGACTGAAATATTTTCCTATTTACCTGAAAATTTGATAAAACTCACCTTTGAATTAACTTTGCAAATTAGACTTCTATACCATGAGAAAATTAAAAGTATATGGTGCCAATGCATGACAGCCACCAGCAAATCTAATTGCATATGGAACTTGAAGATCTCACTGGAGAGTCCTTCATTGAAAATAATTATGTGCACTTTAGTCTGTGCACTCTAGGCAGCAGAGTCTGGAGAGCTTAAAAAAAAAAAAAAAAAAAAGAAGGAAGAAATGAAAGCAAGAAAGAGTGAATGAGAGCATTTTCTTGCCGGGCATATTTATCCAAGCTCACAGCTCAAGATTAATCCACAAGGGCATAGAGGCAGAAGATTAACGAACTAAAGACAGACTTCATTCCTTGCTGAATTTTATTTTTACTTTGAAGCTTTTTGAAGGAATACATGCATAATATTGCATTCTGTCAAGCACAAGACATTGTTCAGGAAACAGATGTCCAGTACATTTGTATCATCTGTGTAGTGGCACACACATACAATTGCACAATGGAAGCTATATTCTCACAGAAGCTGCAGAGGAATTTATCATATGTGAGTAAGACATCAAAAAAAACCCCAAAAACCATTTCCTTGTTTTCAAGCAGCACTAGAATTAAGGCTATATTTACACTGAGGAGGGTATGGAAATTTTGATGGAACACAGCACTCACAAGGGGTTATGAAGCAGCAGGATAAATTCCTCGCTTAAGTTTGAAAGATTCAGGAATTATACAAATCATGAGAACTCTAAGTATGCACAACAGAGTAAGAACAGAAAATTTAAAATGCAACAATTATTAAAATTTGATCTTAAAATATAGAATCACAGAATATTGCTAGTTGAAGGGACTCATAAGGATCATCAAGTCCAATGCTGAAGTGAATGGCCCATACAGGGCTTGAACCCAAAATCCTGGAGTATTTAGTAGCAGGCTCTAACCAGCTGAGCTAATCTTTCAGAGGCACTCAGTCAGTCAGGTGGCAGGAATGTGCTCCAAAGACACCCGTACAGCCTTACACCACACACCAAAAATTTAGCTGAACAAAATTAAAGATAGGTGTAGACGTATAGACAACTAAAGGGTTCAAAGTAGAACACAATAAATCAAAGCATTTGCTACAAATCAGAAATTATTTGCTTAGTTCTAAAAGTGCGCTGGTGGTTTCATACTTCCTTTTGATTTTGTGTTACTGTTCTATGGCTAAAAGTACAAAAGACCCCCCAAAACAAAATACCCACCTATTTTTATTTAAAATAGAAGTAAAATTGTAGTATACAGAAAGCATCTCATGTACATCGCAAAAAAAAGTATGAAACGGACTCTGAAATAAGTCTTAAGAAAAGTGATGGGAGAGGGAAATTGCCATAAATAATGCAATAACTTGGACTTGTCAGAGACAGAATAATTTTCTACTCATTCATGAAATCAAAAATACCAAAAGGAAAACATTGATTCTTATAACAGAAAATGCATGAGAAAGATAAGACACAGATGACTTAAAGGACTATATAGATTAAGGTAACTTGCACACGTTTGATCACTGAAGAAGATTTCTGAAAAATGAACATATACAGGAACATCAGAATGTAGGTCTTCAGTCCATGCTGGACCAGACCTCTACCCCTCACTGCTTTTCAAAATGCATCGCAGCAAGACTGCTATGCGCAATGTATTATTCTTGTCCTCACACAGTTATTCTGGGGCAGTTTATATTTAGTTCAACGGCGTCCTAGAAAATCAAGAGATTTTGGAAGTGGAACAGTTTAGTATAGACTTTCTCAGCATGACATATAAGTGGTCTAATCCTTGAGTACTCTCTCATTTAAACGATGTCATGCAAAAGCAAGGAAATTTGCGATTTTAATCTGGAAAGGAGATTCAGGGATGAATGAAACATCAAGATACTGTCTATGTTAACTTCCTCAATGAAACTGAAAAATTTATCCAAGGTGAAAGACGCGTAGGTGAAGTTAGGATCTACTTCAAGAAGTGACAAAGGTTTCTGCTAGGTCAGTGGAAAAAACCCCCCACTGTACTGTGCCAGTCCCTCTCTGACAGAAAAGTGATAAGCACTTGGTTATGAGCACCAAACATTCAAGTATTAACTGCTGTGCAAGTAAACTGCACATGAAAACCACGCAAATTGGGTATTAGGAGAACAGCGGCATTTTTTTTAATACTTATGGATAATCTTTTAAGAAATGAAGTACTGTATTCAAGATATTTACTGCTTTTGGAGGAGTAGACATACAAGAAGACTATGCTCTCTTTCTGCTCCAGTTGTTGTAGAAGAGAACTAAGGAAACCCCTCTGCTGGTTTAGGCTGGGATAGAGTTAATTTTCTTCAGAGTAGCTGATATGGGGCTGTGTTTTGGAACTGTGCTGAAGACTGTGTTGATATTTTTGCTACTGCTGAGCTGTGCTTGCACAATGTCAAGGCCCTTTCTGCTTCTCACACCACTCCACCAGCAGGATGTTGGGGGTGCTCAAGAAATTAGGAGGAGACACAGTCAGGATAGCTGATCTCATACTGTATGATGTCATGCTCAGCATATAAAGCTGGAGGAAGAAGAGGAAGGGTGGTGGTGTTTTGTCTCCCCAATTTACTTGCTTCATTTTGCCCTCTGTTTTGGTGCATGGCTTTAGCCTTCCCTATCTCAATTAATGACTTTTCTCACTTTTACTCTTCTGGTTCTCTTCTCCCTCCCACCAAGGGGGAATGAGCAAGTGGGTGTGTGGGACTGAGTAGCAGTTAAGGTCAAAACTCAACAGCCCCTTAGAAAAAAAACAGTCTTTGGAACTGCACTGTCAGAGCATGTTCTATGTATGATTGTCCCTGAATCAGAAGCAGGGGGACAAACAGTGCTTGCCTAAGTCCTGATGAGAATTTTATTATCTAAAGTAAAAGTGAGAGCATAAAATTATTTCATCATCTCACACAAGCTGTGTATATGATACTATAAAATTAACAATTTTTTTGTTTTGTCAATATCTTTTCTTTGAACCATATACAAATAACAATATAAACCATATAAATGGCCTTCGCCATGCAGATTTGTATTTAGGACTTGGAATGTCTCTCCAAATACATCTGGCTTGTACAGCAGCATTCCACTTCATCTTTACAACTTCAGTATCTCATGCAATGTTTCTTAATAGCTGTAATAAAGTTATTCCATGCAGGAAAGTGACAAGAGCACATTCTGTCAGGAAACAGAAAACAACCTTTGCTTGTGTTACTCTTGACATACTCTGTACAGTGAGCACCTGATAATATTCTTGATCATGTGCTTTACAGTTTTGTAACAATTCCTGATTTTCATGTCAGACCAGAGCAAAAATGCTATTACTGTGGCTTAGACCCAGCACAAGAAGTATTGTAGGAAGAAAATAGTTTGAAGAACAAAGAAAGTACCGACAAAACATGGTTCTGTGAGTTAAGACATGACAGACAGATTCAACAGGAGCCAAAATCGTTCCTCACGTAAACATGTAAGATGTAAATTCTGCATTAAGCAGTAGGTATTTTGTCTCTAATTTCAGGCTTTGCATAACCTTTAAGATGTGATATGATTTTCTTTTTGCTGTCATTTTATATTTTCTTTTAATGTCTTCTTTTGTTTTGAAAGTAAATGAGTGCACTGGCATTTACGTCTAAGGTTGTGCAGATTTTACCCAGTTAACTAGAAGTAAATACTTTGGTGTTTTTATAGAAGCATGAATATATGCAAATCCTTTGGGCACTGCAAAGACAGGAAAGGTTCTGACCCACTTCTTAAAAAAATTCTGTGTATATGATGAGCACACTCACAAACTGGGCAAACTTTGATGTCAAACTCCTGTAGACCCTTTTGCCCGCAGATTTCAAAGACACCTATTCTCCCAGTTACTTGGAGAAAAACTCTAAACTGAAAGCTTAGAGTTTTTTAGAAGGTTGCTCTATACGTGGCCAAAATCCTTGACACATTTTAGATATCATCACCCAGGCAAGATGTTATGTCTGTGAATTCAGTTCAAGAGTGTCTTCCAAATATTCTTCTAACCTGCTCTGTGTATTATTCTTAGGTTTCTCAAATAATTTTCAGCTTCTTCCTTCTACTCAATTCATTCACAGTTTTTAGAAGACTGTTAAAAAAATTCACCTGTCAGTAATCACACTGTCACCTAACAACAACAGCAACAACAAATCAAAAGGGAGAGAAATAGTCCACCATCAGACAAAAAAGTATCTGGTCACAGACATTAGCTGTCCATGTTACCTGACAGAGAAGAAAAACTTGTGCACAACAGGTTTCCTACTGATTTCAGCAGTTAGAAACTCAAACTTGTGCCTGCAAGCTAAAGCTACAAAAAGTAAAGAAATTCTACTTTTTATGCAGTGGCTATGGCAACAAAATCACGGACATTAGGCAAATGAATTCTTAATGAAATTACCAAGGGAAACAGAGACAAGTTTCCTAGAAACTGAATTAATTCTGGGACTTCAGGACAAAATTTTGCAATCTCTCCATTTCCTTTGTTTTGGGGTCTTCCTAGATGTCTGGTCACTTCTATGCACAAAGGGAAACTAAACTGCACTACCTGTACATATGCTGATTGGTATGCTTTCTCAGGCAGGTAGTAACTCTTTTGAGGTTTCCCAACTTGCATTCTGTCTGGAAACAAATGACCTTCATTCAGAAACTGGGTAGCCATGTGGTGTTTAACTTTACAAGGTTTTAAGAGGGAAAGGTTGCATTTATCTCAAAGGTGCTAGCATGGATGTGGGAAAAGGCTTGAAGGAAGCTGAACACTCTCTTACCACTGATAATAAAATTAATGTTGTCTTACTATCTTCTTGGTATTGCACACAAAGACAGCATAAAGATACCTGAGGAGTTCTAGAGGAGCAAAAATACTCTGAATGCCAAAACCCCTAAACCTAACTCTAGTTCAGCTCAAGCTCTTGATTCCTGTCATTTCTGGAGCTGATAGATGACACTGGGGATGCACAAAGAGAACCCTAAACAAAATCAGTTTAAAAAGACACAGATATATTTGGTTATAGCATCAGTAACATAGTCAGTGGAGACCAAGACCAAAATCACTGCCAAATGTGTTTTATCTCCTCAAGGATTTCACAAACAGACCACTGTAACTCCACCATACTGTGTGGGTCATTGGAGTGATGCCTTTGACCTAGAATGGAGGCTAGATGGAATTAGAGAATAAAGTGAGTATTAATTGAAGGCCTTTAACAGATACACCTTGGGCAGTGCAGGAGCCTTGCAGAGGCTACACCCCAGATTGGTGATGGTCACAAGTTTTTTTGGCAGATATAAGTTTGGTGTATCTACATATTGGGGGTTAATTGTCCAATTACAGCTTCAGGTAATGAAGTCACATTCTCCCAGACTGCTCCCCCACAAATTAACTTTTGTTTATACTTTTCAGGGCCTGAGGCTGTGATGATGACCTTAGTTCTCAGGCCTGGAAGGATTGCTTGGTCTGACCAAACTGTGATGAGAGCTTACCAACACTTTGTATGGAGTTCAGAGTTATACACTTATGCAGTACGAGATCTCNTATATATATATACACACCTGTAGGTATAATATGCAGTCCAATGATTACCCTGGATCAGCCTTTTTGTTTCTAAAAAAAGGAAAAGGATTAGAGACACAAAGACTTTAATACTCATATAATAGTAAGATTTCTCTTACACTGGTAGTGATAAATGGGCAGTGTTGTTCTTCCCAAAACACAATTGAATTAGATGCAGGATGACAGGAAAAAAAAACAGCAGTAAAATTAATTAAATAAACAAAAAATAATGTACGCAGTGATGGAAAGAGGAAATTGANGTGATGCCTTTGACCTAGAATGGAGGCTAGATGGAATTAGAGAATAAAGTGAGTATTAATTGAAGGCCTTTAACAGATACACCTTGGGCAGTGCAGGAGCCTTGCAGAGGCTACACCCCAGATTGGTGATGGTCACAAGTTTTTTTGGCAGATATAAGTTTGGTGTATCTACATATTGGGGGTTAATTGTCCAATTACAGCTTCAGGTAATGAAGTCACATTCTCCCAGACTGCTCCCCCACAAATTAACTTTTGTTTATACTTTTCAGGGCCTGAGGCTGTGATGATGACCTTAGTTCTCAGGCCTGGAAGGATTGCTTGGTCTGACCAAACTGTGATGAGAGCTTACCAACACTTTGTATGGAGTTCAGAGTTATACACTTATGCAGTACGAGATCTCAAAAATATAAAAACTAAAACTTAAGGCATCAAGAGGATGCCTGGAAAAAATAGGAGATGCTTTTCTCAGCAGCAGGAGTCATTAAGAACTTCCCAGGTTGAATTACTGTGTCAAGTTTTCTAGACTTCTGGCTTGTCAAAGACCCATATTCTGGTTGGCATGTCCAGGTATTGAGTCCTATGGAAAAAGTGTGGATGAACAGTGAACTTCTCATTCTGATTACCCACTTGTGTTCTTAATAAATTCTGACAAAACTGGAAACTCAACATAAAATAAGCATACAGAAGGCATATGGAGAGAGAATCTTAAGATCCTGTAAATTTTTGCTGCAGNCAGGATGACAGGAAAAAAAAACAGCAGTAAAATTAATTAAATAAACAAAAAATAATGTACGCAGTGATGGAAAGAGGAAATTGAAAAACTAAAAAAAACTAAAAAAAACCTCTGCTTAGGAAACAACACTGGGAAAAAGTAATTTATTTCTGTATTTAATTCTGTGTTGCATGCGATATTGTTGCAGAAGAGAAATTTTCCCAAGTAAGGTGCTAGTAAAAATACAGTGCTAGTAAAAATACAGAATTTAGCAATCTATTTTTAGGGTAGCTCCTTGCATATGTGATGACACCATGCACATTATGAAACAGTGACTGATTTGAATTATTGCATATACTATGTCTTGAATTCTCACTAAGGTTGAATTTCAGGAAAACAAACAATTTATAATTACATTTTCATACATAATTATCATATTGTCATTACAGAAAATGATTGTCAACCAACAATTATTAAAAAAAAATCTTTGAAAATGAGAGTAATATGTACTTTTTAAATAAAAGGTAGGTGTCAGGGTTTCAGAGAGGTTTATGGATTTAATACAGCTAAGAAAATGTTTTGCAAAAAAATTTCAAGCAGGGTCAGACAAGAGATGTTATTAATTAATAGAAAGCTGTATTTAAAAAATAAGACTATTCAAAGACCACATATGTGAAAGCTAATGTAAACTAAGCCTATCATTCTTTTAAAACCACAGAATCCAAATAATGCTGTAATTATTAAACAGAATGTTTAACCTGAAAAATTAACCAGATGAATCAACACTGATGCTTTGGAAACTCCTCTGTTGAATCTTCTGGAAATACCAGAGAACAAATTGATGAGATTTGATTGTATTGTCTCAATAAATAACATGTATCCCTTAATTCTAAGAGATGAAACTTCACTGACCTGATGCCTGAGCTCCAGATTGAAATGATTTGCTCTTTGATATTAACAAGTGTTTTTAATTGGGACTTACACTTTATAAATTAGGGGACAATCCTGCAAGATTCTGAACACTACTGAGTGATTCTAAGAACCCTGAATTTTAAATGCAATTGAAGACAAACATAAACTTTCAGTATCTCTTTTGAAACTAAAAATGCTTTTTAATAATTTAGATTTCTGTACTCATGGTCAGAAACTGGTGTACACGGTTTATACATTGTGCTTGTGCTCACTCAGCTTAGAGAAAAGCCACAGTTGAGTGGCTTGATTTCCTTCATTTAACAATGACTACTAAAGACAACTAGAGCGTAGCATGCTGCAATATCAGCTTGCACCTACCTGAATAGGCACCGCATTTTCGTTCACTCTCAGTGCTGTATCTGCCAACCTTTAGAGTGTTCAATGTACATTCCAGTCTGGGAAATACAAGAAAATCATGAGATTAAATCTGACAAGTGAGCAATTTTTTAAAGGAAAAAATATCTGCAGACAAAAATTGTGTTCAAAAAATTACCATGAAGGCAGTTGCAAGTATGTTCTCCATAAACAGTAAGAGAATCATCCTGAATAACTGTGAATTTTATAATAGGTACAGAAAAATATCCATTGTTTTATATATTAGATGTTTCTACCCTTAATAGCACTATATAGAACAGGACTGATTGCCCCTGTCAGTCTCAAATAGTACCAAAACAGTATGCAGTATATCTTCCCTAAATTATTTTTAACTTTTTTTGTATTGAACACACATTTAAATCAGTATGCATTTTATCTTCCCTAAATTATTTTTAACTTTTTTGTATTGAACACCCATTTAAATATTTTCCAAGCACTATAAGAAAAACAAACATACATGACTGCTACTAGGATAGTTTCATGACTTATAAAATAAAATACATGAAGTACCTGTTCAAAGATAGAAACATAAAAAAAATTCAACCTGAAATTGGCATATTATTTTAAATTTTTAAATTTGGAATTACTATGATGAACATATTTCATAAAGCATAAATATCTTTATGTATTGCTTGTATCATGTTGTATATGGCAATTATTTTCAATGGTTGACTAATATGTTTTCTTCTATTAGCATAAGGCTTCAATATTCATCTATATAAGTAATATTGACTAGAAACCTTTCAGGAAAGTAATGAAAGCAAAGTAAGCAATGTAAAGCAGATATTTGTTTCCAGGAAGAAAGTAGTAACCACTAGCTATTGATCATAGGCATAGGAAAGTTGATTATCACCTAGTAATTAAAAGATTCTGTTTTATAAAAGTGCACTCAGAGAAAGAAGGCTTCTATAACAAGACAGTTGCAGAATTTAAAAAGACAATAAAAATGTATAATTTTTGGAACAATCAATACAGCAGAACAATGATTTTTGGGCAATATTAAACATCTGAACTAATTCCTTAAATTGAATTATGATGGATTAGGGATTAGAAGAAGAAGATTCATAATCAATTTGAAAGTAATCCACACACAGAGAATAAGTGACAGTAAAGACAATAAGTGAATTTCTGATATCAGCAATTTTTGATAGTGTTCCACTCAGAGATAAAATTTGATACACAAATTTGAAACACCCATCCTATGCCAAGACATTGAGTATTAGTCCTTTATAAGACTAAATACTTGAAAGGAGCATAACACTAAACGGTCTTTGATGCATATTCTATAGATTCAAACTTTAAAAAATTCTGTCATCTGGAGAGACACTTTCTACCAAGGCCTGTAGTAATATGACAAGGGACAACTGTTTTAAGCATGGAGGGTGGATTGAGACTGGACGTGAGAGACATTTTTTATGATAAGCATGGTGAGGCATTAGAGCAATCTGTCCAGAGAAATCCTGGATGCCTCATTCCAGCAAGTCTTCAAGGTCACCTTGGATGAGGCTTTGACCAATCTGGTCTAGTAAAAGATCTTCCTGCCCAAGGCAGGGTGTTTGGAATAGGTGATCTTTAAAGGTTCTTTTGGACCCAAACTATTATGTGGCTCTATGATTCTACAAAATTTTACTGTCATTTAATATTTCTGTGATTTCTTCTCTAATGTGCTTCTGAAAATCTCGATAAAAACATCCAACTGAGACACACTTGTAGATCTAAACACATTAAAGATCATGAAGAACTTTACCTTGAGGAGAGTGGAGCCATATCTGTACATTATGCAGTATTTCTATTGAAATGACACTTTATGTAAACTTTTATAGAAAGAGATCAAAGGATGCAAGCTATGTAAACAGATTACAATTTTCTGATTTTGGATATATGATTGTTTTAGCAGGACTGTGGTACAGCCTGAGCCTCTATTTGAAAAGGACTAGGGATAAATTTGATTTAAATTAAAAACAAACAAACAAAACCAAAACAGAAAAGAAAGTTCAAGGGCAAGGCATAGCTATGTTTCTATCTGGAATGATTTAACAGTCACTAGCAAGCTTGCTGCAATAGATAGATTTTTCCAACTTTAGTCTAGGGCTTTCAACACTTGCCCATCTCCCACATTCAATTGCTTTATATGAGATGAGAGAGGATGTCTCTGACAGCATTTCTTGATTTAATTTTGTACTGTTGGGCAACAACAGATCAGCCATAGTGCACCCCTGGTGGATTCGTATGAGCTGGGGGATATAACAATATCCTATTGGATTTTTTGCTATCATAGGCAGGATGCCAGACACAACAGGGAGAATTAATTATTAACAGCACTGCTATCTTTCCAACTTAGCTTCAAGGCACTATTTTGTTTGCTCTCACTGATGGTGATCATTTCTCAACTGTTCCGTGTATAATGAAGTGCATGTGCCTCTCAGATTTCAGGCCTTAATCTAGCAGGTTATATGCTGTAGCCACAAATCCTGTCATTCCTGGATCCACAGGATCCAGGCACTGGAGTCTGAGATTTAAACTACAGACCTCTCCAGTGTGACTGTAATATGTACAGGATTTCAGTAAAGAGCATGTGCAGGTAGATCCATGGGACACTGGACAAATAGGTGAAGGATGCCCAGTGGCGGACTTTATCTTCATATATTCTAAAATAACCAGGTAAATTCTATACACAGACTAATGGAGAGAAGCACAAATGCATTGCATGGACTCATTTGCAGATGACAACTCCCACTGTTTCAAGAAGGTGACAATTTTCTTTCAAATCTAAGAAGTGCCTAAAAACTTAAACTATTTTGATGTCCAAGGGCATATCTGAACAGCCTTTTTTTAGTCTGAAAATTGCCATTTCCAATGTCTTCAAACTTATCTATTGTAGTACTTTTTTTCCAGTATCTGCTTAATATAACATATAAACACTTAAAAACTCACAAATATGTTTGATAGTCTTTGCGTGTTGAGGAATGGATCTTAACGTCAATACTGCCCTCCTAAATCACACTACAAGTAGGCTTAGGAAAATGAAGTGTGAAAATGAAGAAAGAAGACTAGAAGCAAGATTTTCAACATGATCATAAAATCAGCAAACAACAATATTTTTTCACTAAAAATGAAAACCTAAAGCAATGAAAAATTATGTTAAAGCCATTTGTTTTCTTAGTACTTATATAAAGTCAGAGTTATTAATGTGACCAAATAGGTAAAAAAGAACAAGCAATTGCTTTTTAAGTGTTCAAGGAAGGGTCTTCAGTGTTCCTATAATCAGGAGTTCCTAGTTCAAGCATATGTTCAAGAACAAACTGAGAGCTGTCTAAGTAATTTCTTCTCAGAAGCAATTAAAATTTCAAAATAAGAACATTATTTAAAATGTTCCCTTAAAAACATTGCATTAGTAAATACATACATATTTTCATTTTAGAAATATTTTCACTTTAGAAAAAATATAGCCTAGTTTAATTTTTTGAGAATTTAAATAAGTTAATTTTGCTTTACTCTTAAAATGATTTATTGACTTATTTATTTCATATATCCTTAAAATAGAATTATTCAAATAATATAAAAAAATTAAAACAAAAAAAATGTCAGTGCATGAGTTGGAACACGGCGAAACAAAATTCAACCAAAATTTCATGAAAAATTTCCACATATAGTGAGACAATGTGGCATCAATTAATTATTATTTCTAAAGAGCATATCAATATATCTCAAAAATGCTCCTCATCTTCTCTTGAGACTCTTATGAGATTGTCTCAAAGATTAACCTGTTTCATTAGATTAATAATAATATTTAAATGTTTTCAAAGGAAGTCTGGAGGCAGATCTTCACAGGAAAAACACAAAGAGGATATTTTTTTTCATGTGTCATTTCTGAATTCTTTCTTGGGTAATGAGATACATATTTGGATTCTAGATTCAAAGTCTGTATTTGAAATGTGCTTTTATGGCTTCTGCTCTTATTCAGAGTTACTAGCAGAGAAGTTCAAATGTGGCACTAAGTATGAACTACAATAAGTTTTTTGTAATATTGAATTAAATGTTTGCCCTTATTTATCAGGAATTTTAGTCATCACTTTTGCTTACTTATTTAGAATAAAACTAAAAATTATTCTGGACTTTTATTTATAAACTAGTAATTAAAATCATGTTTTTATGAATTTTGGTATATGGAATGAGTGAAGTAGATAACCAAATTAGGGATTCAAAGATATTTTGAAAGACATTATAGATTTAATATGGTGCCACAATGAACTGTGTAGCCTTCCATAACCAGAAAATAAGGTGTAAGGCTTTTGCTATTTTCAATAACTGACAATACCTAAAGTAAAAAGATTAAAAGAAAGAACAAGAGAAAAGTTACATAGTAATATTTGTCAAGTCACTATGCTCCCTTCACTCAAGGTATGATTTGAAGTCTTGATATCTTGCCCTTTTCATAGTTTCTGCTAGGTAAAGTAAAGTGCTGTGGCATGGGGAAATGTAACTTCAACTCACAAAAATTCAGGCTGAATGCATTGCATATATTCATCAGACAAATAAGGGTGCAGCTTATAGCTGAGATAACAAAAACAAAGTCTAAAAATCTTTTTAGCTTAGGAGAATTTTTGCAAGTATTTAGGTTCTCTTTTGGAGGCTGCTTAATGTAAACAGCAACTGAAATCCTTATTATATCTTCAGGAGGATGGAGATCCTTTTAAATATTTTAAAATGTTTTAATCCTGGAAATAGCAGTATTGAAGCAATCCATCATGCAATGCTAGCTTGAATGTTGGTAGAAATGTAGTGCGGAGTTCAACTCTAGCTTGATGACAAAATAGATCCTGCCTCATAAAAAAATTGACAAAATGAACTTATCCAGGGCACCTAAACTGAACTTCTGGAGAGGATTCCCCATGTCTATTGCAATATCTGCTTCTCACCAAATGCAGCAGATAATGTATATGACATCTATGTAAATGAATTTTTCATCTTGCAATTCTTCCCTTTCATCCTTGCTTTGTAACCTGTTTTGAATTGCTGAGGACAAATGATGCAATTCAGAGACATAAACTTCTGGGAGATGTTAGATTGGTTTTTTTCCCAAGTTAATTGGTATTTCTGCAAAAATGTTCTATTTTGCCAAACAGGAACAATACATACCAAAGATATTTTGGGGGATTACTCCAAAGACTGATGGTATTTTTAGAGCACAGTGGAGCTTTTTAAGAAAAGTGCTATCAAAAGCCCTAGTATTTGCTGAATAAAAGGAATGAATTGCCTTATTTTCACTTACATGTTTGTTGAACAAGCTTTGAGCATTACCATGTGGTTTTATACTTGACTCATTTTTCTATTCATTTCTTTTCATAGAACAAACCCCAGAGAGCAATAGAAAAAAAAAAGATAAATGCATGAGCAATACTATCTGTTCTCAAATGTCCATAGAAAAAGAAATGAAAATCATAATTATTCATTGTTTTAAATAACATCCTTTTAATGTCTAACATTTATTTTCAATGTTAGAATCCAATTACATGTAATAATAAAGACCTTTACAGTACAATATCTTTCAGCACAGGGGGCTTATGTAACTAGTTTCCATCCATTATTTGTACATTTCAAATTTGTTTCGTACAAGAGTATAATTATGGAGAAATATAGGAGAATAGAAAACAGGTCTGTTTTGTCAAAAATGTATGCAAATAGAGCATGATACAGGAGAGCAAAAAAGACAGTATTAAAAATGAAAGGCCAAAGAATTTAACCAAAAAAAAAAAATCCCTTTATCTGCAAGAGAATGCAATTGAAACAGGGGTAAAACAGCTGAGTAACTCAGTTATTTATGACCTTGTTAAAGATGATCAGAATGAGCACCTGCAATACACGTCAATAGGATCCAAAACAGCCCCAAGGGATGCCAGGACTAAGACAAGTGACAAGCTAGCATGTGTCTGTCCTACAAAACTGATGTTGCTGTAGCTACTGCTAGAGATAATATCATCCAGGACACACAAGCTCTTCTCAAACAACAAATAAACATGTGCTTGCACAGAAAAAAGTGTGTAATGACACTGCTTTTTAAGCTTTAAAATGGGAAAACAATCATACACATAAGGTCACAGATGTAAAAATAAACTTGTTTTATTCCTGGCAGAAAGAAAAAAGGCCAGACATGTAAAGAAGTTAAAGACTGACTGAAACATGAATCTCTATTCTATAACTGAGGGCACAAAGCAAGAGGAATTACATATGGTATGGATCCAAGTGGATAGAAAGTTCTGAGAGCCGCAAGAAAATGGATTAATAATTATGAGCAGGAAGAAATTTAATTAGCTACAGACCATGCAACAAAGAATTATAGACTTATCTCCATTTTAACCTCTATGTGCCAAATTATAAAGCACTTGGACTATTAGAAGAAATACTTTTGGCTTTCTGACATTTTTTTTTTTCCATGTGTTCCAAAAATAATATAGTTTTGTGGTTGAGAGTTGCAGTAATATCTCAAAACCAAATAATAAGAAAAATGGTATTATCAACACACAGAATAATATTTGATCAGTATCTTAGTTAAATATTACCAGCTACCAAATAAGTATTTCAGCCCTTATACATTTTCATATCTACAGTTCAGAATGACTACTAAACTGTGTTATCTTTGATTACAGAATATAAAATCCCCTGTTTTCAAACTTAGGTTATGTTGACAAAATCCTTTTGCTCGTAAAATATCATCTCAGACAAAGGCTTAAATTAAGCATTGCTACCTGAGTAATGCCAACCCTCACTGGGAAAAGGGTTCAAATTTTTTTTATTCTTTAAATAAACACATACACACATATGCACGCACACATATATACGTGACCCATGCCATACATACACACGTATGTATATATATACACACACACCTATATAAATACAATATTATCTATCTGTATTATTAGAACTGATGCTTGGAAGCTCAAAATAGGATAAATTTATATTTAGAATTTCTGATCTTCCAGTGTTTGTGTCTAGCCACAAAATATCAGGAAAATTAGGTCTTCTGAGATGGAGTAGTATAAAAATAGTGCAATCCTATGAATCCTTAGAGGTCTTACTGCCATTGCAATTTGCTTTGCATGGCTTTACAAACTACAAAATAATTTTAAGTTGAAATGCAAATGCTAATACTTTTTTCTCTTTACTACTCTCCTGCTTTTTGATTTATTGATTAGCTTTACTGGCAAATACACTACCTGAAAATCTCTGAAGGGAAATCCATTTATTTTTAATGTTCTCCCTTTAAAAAAATGTTCACGCAGTTTCTTGGGATCATAAAAACAACAAAATAGGCTCACTGTATTTTTTATTTTCCAACACAACATGCTCAAGTGAGTGATACAAAAGGAAAGCTAATTTCTACGTTGTCTTAGACCCCTTATGTTTGAAGCAGCTAAGTATGTTCTAAGGAAGAGAAGGTTAAGGAGGTAATAGGTTATTAAGTAGCAGTTTAGTAATAAATATCTTTTGAATAATTTTTCTCATAATCTCATTGCCATTAATACTCTCTTAGCAGAGTGTTTCTAGGGAAGAAAATCATCAGTTTTAGTGAATTTTTAACTCCACACACACGCACTGTTCCCCGCCATCACTTTATCATCTTATCTCTTTATATCAATTACCAATGTTCCCCTCCTGAAAACAAACAAAAATATTAATACAGAAAAAATTAGAAAATATGAAAGCTGTAGTGATCTTTGTCACTGGAACTATGTGTCTACAAATGTGTGCAATTACACCTGCAAGAGTTCCTCCTGTCTTGGCTTATCATGGTGGTTTCTGGCTTTCTGGGCCCACTTCAGTCCCAGGAGGAATTTCTTAATTGTTTAATGGATATTCCACAGGTTGTTTCCCTTCTCTGAACTCAAGCAGAAATTCTCATGTAGAGAAGAAATTATTTATATTTAAATTTTACAAAATATCTCAATTATCTGTATATAACTGGGAGGCCTCAAACATAACCCTGTCATACCTTAGGCACTTGCAGGCACAGTTTTGCCTTGTACTCTGCTTTATATTCACGAATGATAAAGGAGTAGAGTTGACACACAATGGAGAAGTGGAGGACCACATGGATATCGATCTTAAAAAAAATAATGAAAGGAGTAAGAGTAGTCTCAGCCTAGTCCTGATGTGGCACAGGTTAAGAGAAGTAGACTTTAACTTCCCCTGGCTAGGGAAAGCATTTTGAGACAAAGAAGCTTTGATACATACGTGGTCCTGCTTATACTGGACTTGAAAGCATTGGGAACTTTCACCCATGATCATGTGTTCAATGTTTATTTTCTGTACTCAACATATTTAATAAATACCACTACAAAATCTTACATGCAAAATTCTTGGTGCTTTTTAATTTGAAATATCATTCCAGTAATCAGGGAGATGCAAGCATATAAAGATATATGGCATGCATATTCTTAACTGTTTTCACTTATTCACAACATAGATTTTGCTGCTTTACATAGTGTTATACTTGGGCAAAACAGTTTTGAATAGAGGAAGAAATAAGTAAAAGGGTTTTTTTAAGTTTATCTGAATAAAAACATTGAAATAATTTTTCCTTTCATGTATCTCAACCCTTTCTAGACGTAAAGGAGTTGAAGATTGAAACAAAGAGTATAATAGTAAGTGTTAAAGAGGGCACAATTATTCACAGTATTCATTTTTATCCTGTATGACTTCCATACCTTTTCCCTTTCGCCACTGGATTTTGAATTAAGCTTGCTTAAATCTCTAAGGAGCTGTTTGAGCCCTTCAGAAAGCCTACTATCATAGTTCTCCTTGAATTTTCCAAATTATTACCTTTCAACATACAATGATCTAAAGTATACAAGTGAAATAATTTAAATATTCCTCCTCACGGTCTACAAAATCTTGTAAAAGTTGCAAACCATTCTGCGGTTGTTGATGCTTTTCAATATTCAACTCTGGTAATTGCAGTTTAAAGCACACTTCCAAAATGTGTAGAGGAAAATGTGACTCCTGCAGACCTTGCCCAGAATAGTAAATCTCCCAATGCAGCCAAACTGAAGGGCAATTTTAATTCAGTAGCATGATATGTTAGTGACAGACTTTTTTTTCTCTATGCAGTTCCAGATTTTTGCCATCGGTTAGGTCAGTGTCCTTATTGCAAGAAAAAAAAAAAAGTTACAAAAGTGGTTTCAATAGTGACTATATATCCCCTAGTAACAAGCCAAAGAAACTGACTTTTCATAGAATTTCTAATATAGTTTCTTTGACGACAGAGACAAAGTTTGGAATTTTTAGGATAACAGAAAAAAAGAGAATTGGATTTAGAATAGGAACCTGTTTTTAGACTATGAACACTTGGAACTACAAGTTTAGAGCCGTCTCAAGCATTCTAGCTACAATTTCTATTTTATTTGAAAACAAAAATGCACTCTTCTTGTTTATAGTGCACACACATACATTTCTGTGCTACAAATATTTGAATCAAATAGCATATGAGTTACAGGAATATGAGCCATTTACCATACAGAATAATTCTGGAATTTAGAGTCAGTTATTTGGGAAGACAAGATAGAATCAGCCCTGTAAAGCCAGCAGTCAGTAGATTATTCTGAAGCACACACCATCATATTGATATTTTGAGATGGATACTAAATAATCACATGGAGAGGTACATAAAGTAGTTTTGGAAATAGTAAATATATTTAAACTAGCAGGCCTATGCCTATAGAGACAGAGATTTAATTAAAGAAAAGCAACTTAAATGAAACATTGTGCAAACTGTTGAATTTAAAAGCAGCATGGGAACAGAAATTTCTATTATTCTATTCTATTCTATTCTATTCTATTCTATTCTATTCTATTCTATTCTATTCTATTCTATTCTATTCTATTCTATTCTATTCTATTCTATTCTATTTTTTTCTCTTTCTAGTCTATTCTATTCTATTCTATTTTTTTTCTCTTTCTAGTCTATTCTATTCTAAGTATGTGTTATAAAAAAAGCTCAGATGTTTCATGAACCCCGCACAGGAAAGGCTTTAAACAGTAAGCAAATTCTTTTTTTTGCTCTGATTAAATTTGGAAAGAGACACCACAATTATAACACCCCCTATTTGAGAGATAAAGTCTTTCTAACTATAGGCATTTCCCAGTTTGCACAAGATATAAGTAACAGGTGTTTTGAGTCAAGAAAATGACTGTGGCTCAATTTTCTATGGTATCTTGACAAAGAATAATGGGACTTTATTCAATTCAGTAAGTATTATTTACTGTAGGAGGAACTACAGCTGAAAAGAAGGAATCAAAGACTTTAAGACAGTGATCATCTTAATCTTTCTTTAGTGAAAAGAGAATACTAATCTTATGCGAATGTGTGGGGGAAATATGCATTAAGAAGTCACTTTGTAGAGAGGTTAAAGCAATTGCAAAATATCAGTTCCAGGAATTGCTCAGAATATTGTGCAAGAAATCCTCTACTCTGTGCTGGTAAATCCAGTGGTGGGAGGATGACAGTTTGGGGATTATATATTTTTTTTTTAATTGAAAGTAGGGGTTTTTTGCTAGGAAACTGCTCTAACCACAAAGAGAAAGATTCACTGTAAAAATATGAACTTGGTTCTGTTACATGACTAGTTTCATGATGGAGACAGTTTCACTTAAAACCATGGCTGCTGAAATAAAGTGATTACAGAAACATCTCAGCTTTCATTTTAAAAATTAGTATATATTGATCTTTCCTACCAACAAGGGAGGCCAGAAAAATATTCAAGTTCAAAAATAAGTATGAGGCTTACCCTTTACTATTTCAAACCTCATTAATTTAAAGATCAAGCTCCTGGCTTCAGGAGATCCAAACTCAGGGTTGGGCAGCATTAAGAACTGGTATGTTAGCTGTGTGCTTACACTCATGATAAACTCACAGGCAATCAGGAAGAGGTTTCAGCATGTTAAAATGTAGGTCAGATTGGAGCAGTGATACAGGGACACCTTGATTGGGAAAGGAAATATTGCTATCAGCAGTGAAGAAGCTGGTAACTTCTCTCACACACACAGTCTAGCAAATGACTTCTGTGTGCCCTCTAATAATTCTTTTTCAAAGGGGAAGGAGCATCAGATTTCAAACATCAGGAAAGGGAAGGAATGGACCATTAAACGTCAAGGCAGAATTATGAAATCAGGGTTTTATTACACCAAGAAATCCTAGAAGGAACTACCTTAGGACACATCAATGTAAGCATGCAGACAGCAACTCATTGCGAAACAGCTTATTGACACAGGTGAAGTGGAGGACAAATTTATACAGCCTTCAGCTCTGATCTACCTCTGCTATAGGAGTTTGAAGCAGTATTATGTTAAACAATCAAAGTTCCTTCTGTGTGCTGAAGAGAACAGTTAATATGTGGAGAAGGAATAATCCCTGTCTTGGCCCTACTATGGTCTGCTTTTCAATAGACAATGCAAACGTGATTGATGAATGGTGCAGAGAGAAGTTAGAATCATTAGCAAAATGTAAAGGTGTGTTGAATGCAGTTCAGCAGAGATCTCACCTTAGTCTTGACCTATGCAATGTTCCATAAATAATCTATATGATAGAACACAGGTGGTACTTTTTATATTAAGTCAGCATGAAAATTGAAGGGATTTGATTACACACGTATATTAGATACATTTATTTGTGGTAAATAAACAGATGTCCTGGAAAACAAACAAACAAACAAAGAACAGAAATAAAACCCAGAATAATGGAGATAAGTGCAAAGCATTTGAGAATGAAAGAATTAAAGATTGTTTAGGCATAGAATGAGAAAGTCAAGTCTAAGCATAAAAGAAGAGTCAATAAATGTGCCAATCTTACAAAAGTATTTGTGGCAGGAATTAACTACATGGCATGTGACATAGTTCTTTTTCTTCTGCAGCACTGGTAGTACCCCAGCAAGCATACAGCAAGCGGATTAGAACATCACACCTCTGGAAAAAGTAAGATCCCTTGAAGAGCTTCCAGAAGAGAGCAGTGAGAATGATTTGAGGTCTCTTCTAACTTGTTCTAGAATGAAAGAACATGAGACTCTGAACAGCATAGTATGAACAAAGAAACTGAGGACAGGAATACACAAAAACAGGTTTTAAAATGTAAAAACTGTAAAAAACAACTGCCCCCCCATCTGCTTTGCATGTCTCCACCTTAATGACATAGAGAGAATTGGTCCTGACACTGTTTATATAGCTCAGAACCCTGGAGTCATGTTTTTTCAAGACATTTTTTTTTCTGTCTCTCAAGGTATGCTCCAGTATTGAGTTGAACAGAGAGAAAAGTAATTAAATTGGCAAGTATGCATTCAGATGGTATTTTGAAAAAAAAAAAAAAGGAAATGAGAAAACTTCTAATATGCTAAAGGTAAAATGCCATAAAACTATTCTCAGTTTGCTGACAATAGTTAATAGGTTTGGTGTCTTAAAAGCTTTACAATTTTTTTCCCCTAAAAACCAACTTACTAATGTTTTATATTATATGACTCAATAATGGCTGATATACACAATCTAATATATAATGAATAAAAATCAACATATAGATCTTTACACAATTTTGCCCCGTGTTTTCTGAATCCTAAAGTGAAATAGTTGTAAGAGGATAAATTTCTATTCTACTTCTCTACATCAGAGTAATTTGAAGGGGAAATGGCATAACACTCACAGATATCTAAAAGTCCAGAATACTTATAATAGGTATCTTTCATCACTGTACCAAAAATAACTTATCAGACTAATTTGTGAGGTAGATTTTAAATATTCAAATATTTTAAAATGTGAATCATATGCATTGCATAATTAAAGTAATTCATTCCTATCCAGTTAAAAAAATGGAGAAAATCTGTTTCTTTCTACCTAATCCCTCTAACAAATATGAAAAGTGGCCTTCAGCTCATGGTTTCTTTCTGTATAATTTTAAAATCATTTAATTAAGAGCATTTAAACTTATCAGTAACACATTCTATTTGTTCTGCCACTGTTGTGGATTAGGAGAGGTATCCCCGTTTAGTGCTCCCACCCAAACCATGCTGGCATCCTTCCC
>VXBR01001749.1:0-69068 GCA_013400215.1 Cisticola juncidis | reverse complement strand
CAGATTGCTGGAGGAGACGGGGCACAGCCACACCGCGCCTGCGAGCACAATAAACCCCCTCGCTGCCACCGTCCTGCCTCCGCTGTCACTTTCATACCGTTGCTGAAGGATCTCTTCAAACAAAGAACTCACAGGAACCAGTATCGGTGCACAGCACACAAACTGGTCCTCGTCCCTTGTCATGGTGCCCAGGCTGGCCGTGCGTGGAGGTGCTGGGGTCTCGAAACACAGCACCAGTGACACTGCAGCACAAAAACATCTTTGCTCTGTAGGCACAGAAGAATCCTCAGTTCAGGAAAGCTTTCCTTCCCCTTTGCTCAGCTCAAGGAGATCCAAAAAGTTGCAAACTTCCCAAATTAATCAAGATGCCATGAGAATATGAAAGGTTTGAAAGTTTGCTTTAAGGTCATCCATTGAGAGTCACTTCACAAAACATAACACTACACAGAGGTAATAAAAAGGCCATTCTTTGGTTTGTAAAAGGTTTTCTGTGAAGGGATGATATAAACCTAATTCCCTTAATAATAAAATCTCACAAGGATTGAAAGTCCACTCAGTGTTGCAAAAGTAGCCCAAACAAATGAGCAGATTGCAAAAGGGCTAATCCTCTCCCTGGTACAGATATTGAAGTGGCCAATAAAGTACAGCTCTCCCTTCTTCTTCTCTGTCGGAGAATCAGGACCACGAACAGAAAAAGTCAGCTATTCCTTCTGCCTTCCAGAACCAAAGCTGTGCCAAACTGCAGACGCTGCCTGCAAAGTGACTCCAATTCCAGCCTGGACCTCTCACCTTCCAGACAACTTCTTCCCAACATGCCCACCAACATAAACCCCACCTCTACACCCCGCCAGGACCCCCAGATCTCCCTCAACAGAGCTTTCCCACCGTCCAGCAGAGCCCCTGGTTCCCTACACGTGCCGTGGGATGGCACTCTGGAGATTTTGCTCCAAGGTCTTCCTCGGTAGCAAGCTCAGGCTGGCAGGCCTGTGGTTCCTGGATCATCCTTCCCACTGACCCTTTCTGTGCACGGCTATTACATTTGCACATTTGTGCTCAGCTCCAACTTCTCCATCAGGACTGCTGATAAAGGATTGAGAGCAGCCTGGCAAGCTCTTTCTCCAGCTCCCTCTTTAATCTTGAGGGAGGTGGAACATTCAACAGGAAAGCAACATGGTTTGGAAGCATAAGAGGGTCCATTTCACTTTGTTTCCCACGGCTACTGAGGCAAATGGAAAAGATGGAATAAGTTGATCAAAGCTTGTGCGAAAAGAGCTGACAAATCTGTGTACGAATTTAACAACTTAACAAAAGCATACTTCATAGGTTTGGACTTCTCTACAGTTTCTTGAAGTGAGGTATTAATTTATTTTACAAAATGTAATTGCTAGCTTCAGATAAAGCTATAATGTTGTAATTGAAGTGATGAATATAATTTAAAATTTAGATGCCTTATATATTCTGTCAAGCTGGAATTGTGAAAAGGAACATTGGCCTGTATATGCTGATATTCTCTACAGGTTTTTTGCCTCAAAATTCCAATATATGCCTCATGCTGTGAAGAGACCAAAGACTTGTATGGGTTGTTGACCTTACTATGTCTACCATAAGAAACATGAGCAGGAGATAAATCATACTATATTGGAAAAACTACCAGGACTTGAAGAAGTACATTTAAAGGAGACAGTGAGTAACCTTTCAGAGAAAGGTTAAGTTCTGAATGTAGACCAGAAATGAGAAAGAATTGAACATGAATTATATATTGTATAATATATGTAGTGATGTATAATCCAATATATTTCACTTAATCAATTGGAAAGTCTTCCTGCAAGGGGAACACTGATTGACTAACAGTTAATGTAGTTATGCTGGAGTAGATGCATCACAAAGATTACAAATTTTTTGATGACCAAGACAATTTTATTTTATTAACCCCCAATTTTATTATCTGTGTTAGAAATACTGCTTTTTTCCAAAGTGTTTACCGAGGTGTTTTTGAAGAATACGTATTGTTCTGATTTTGGCACTTTGACATACTGATAAAAAAGGTTACTGGAAGGCATCTGTATATTTTAGAAGTTCCATGGTTAAAGATTAGTGCTGGAATTGAAGAAGTGGAAGTATGTGTGCATTTTTATGCACAGCTTGCTCTGCCTGGCTGCCTCACCGGAATTCTGCTGTGCCCACATGTGCTCCACCTGATCAGGACTCCAAGAAGTGGTGATCAGTTGGTGATCAGAGCAACGCTTAGATAATGTTAACATACATGTGGATGGCATGTGTGTAGTGTATGAAGACTCCCAAGCTGAGAGCAAAATGAATCTGTTTATTGCAGAGTTATATTGGGGTTCCCCCCAATAACTCCGAGGGTCCAACCAGCGGAGAAAAGGCTTAATAAATAGCGAGACGGCTTCTCAGGATATGTTTTGTAAAGTAAAGGTTTTAATAACAGCAAAATAACAAACGTTACAAAATGAAAAGAGGTAAGCCGAGCACAGCGTACCAAGCACAGTTACACTGGCTAAGGCACTCCCAAAAAGCCTCGTGCACCTCTGTGCAGGCTCTTTAATAACCTATGGTCTAGGTGGGCTATTTGGCTCTTTGCCCAATAAGATTGACACGGGGCTTTGAGCTGCACTTCTGAAGGCCTATCACTGTATCTGTGCTGGTACTGAGCCAATTGCAATGAGCAGGCTACAGAAAATTCTAGTTTAACTTCCTTGTATAGAAACACCTGCTCGGGTACAGAAATGCACAACTACAGAGTTAAGACAGTACTTACACACAGAGTGTGAGAATCTGTTTAGCCCTTCACACGCAACCTGGTTGTAGGCATGTAATAAATCCATCAGCCTGTCAGCTGGTTAGTTTCCTCAAAGTCTGCAGGCTTCGAAGAAACAGGATGCCTTTCCTGTTCTCAGACAGTGTGTAGTCTATGTTCTCTCATGTTTCCCAAGAATTTTCTGCAGTGTCAGACTTTGCTCTTTTCTTACACATGTGCATTTCCTTCACCTCCAGCAACAGAGCTGGATGACAGACACACAACAGAACTTTTATCTTCTGATCATGTATTGTTTCACGAGAATTAAAACTGAGTTTGGGATATATTTTTTCCTGACCTATATTAATTTCTTCTATTGCATTAACATTTATAACCGTAGTAACTATTACACCTCTTCAAAGGTATAATTGGATCAGCAGGGATATAGTTAAGACCAAGTTTTGTTACTGTAGACTTCCATTTTTTTATTACAGGAAATAAAGATAAGAAATAGAATGATATAAAGTAGTATTCCCAAAGCAGAGACAAGACTCTGGAATAGGAGGATTTTAGACGTGGTGGGAGTGTATTTCTCCCTCCTGCACTGCATTAGTGTGTTTTTCTTCTTCCTTTAACTCAACAATATGTGAAAAATGGAAAACAAATATAATTTGTATTTTGAACATGCTTATTTTTGCTTTATTTGACCTGGAATTAATGAATTCTTTGTCTGGGGTAACTTTGTGAATTTGGTGGATTGATGACCAGAAAGCTCTGTGATCTGTAAGAAGTTAACCATCTTCCCAGCACCCCTGGCATGACTCATGGTACCTGGAGCTATTTTTATGAGCCTAGGCCAGTATGGAATTGATGTTTGGTAATTTATCTCCAAGATACAAAAAAGAAACCTACAGACAGAAACCTTGACTTTCATTTTTTTACTTCTTAAGATTTCCATTCAATTTAACACCTTATTTAGCATTTTACTTTAGATATCCTTGGTGCACTTTGGTATTGCTGTGTAAAATAATACTCTCGGGGAGAAAAAGAGTATTTTTCCATTTTGGAAATAAGGAAATAATTTGCAGCTTTATTAGAAATATTTTCAGTTGAAGTATTGTCATCAGTGCCTTGAATTTTAAAAGGTCCTAAAGTTAAAACACATCTGTGCATCATTCATAACTATCTGTTACAGAAAATCAGAAGTCAGAATTTTTGGTGAAATAACAACTTTTTAGAGTATGTATCTTCTATTAAAGCTTTGACTATGTAGAATTAGAAAATCTTCATGTAAAGCCACTTCTTCTTCCCTTGGGTTTAATGAAGACAAAGCACTGGGGTGGGGGGAAGGGGGAATGCCCTAATAAATTCTTCTCTCAGTGTGGAACCATTATCTATTGCTTTCTTTTTCTCTGTAGAAAGGCAAAGGGAGATGAATTGATTGACATGGCTTAATTATACACATTAGGTACTAGTCTCTGTCCTTAAGTAGCACTTCTTGCTCTTTCCTCATGCTTTGTGTGTAGAAATTTGATTGTGATCTTGCATCTGCCCTGTTCATCTGTCTCTGTGTTAGAACAATGTTTTCAGTGTTTTAGTACTTGGTTGTGAAATTGCCTTTCTTTCCTAACCTGTTTTTAAACTGTTTTGAAGTCTTTATCTCGGCCTTTGAGAAAATTCTGCTGTTTTCTGGATTTTATGTTTCAGCTGCAAATCTAAAGTTATTAAAAAAAAAAGGAAAAAAGCAGGCTGTACTTAAATACATCTGTGGTGCTCACAGATTGTTCAGAAAGGAACTCAGAACTGCTTTCAGCTTTTTTACTTTGTGTTTCATCTCTAATATTGCTGTTCTTTTCCATTATGTGTGCTGGGTTGTTTTTTTCTGACTTGGGTGCTGAGCAGAGGTGAGGCTTCAACCATTTATGCTACATACTTTTTAATGTCATTTGCCTGCCATTAGGCAATATTTATCATTTAACTCTTGGTTAGGTTTGCTTAAGCCCGTTTCTATTCCTCCTGAAGTTCATGGCATGTTTTGTTTTGTCTCAAAATCTGTCATTCTACAGCCCTTCTGGTGACTGACTCAGCGTGGAAAAGCAGCAGGGGTTCAGCTGAATCTGCCATGTCCCAGCTGGCAAATATCCTCTGCTTTCTTCTTTTGTGAGCCAGTGATACACACCCCCACACCTTGGTAAAAAACAGCTCAGGTATAAAGGCAGAGTTTGAGTTCCTTTTTCTAGAAAGAAACCATAGCCCAATATTCATGTCAAACTCATCTCAGTGATCTTTTTCATAATCCCATTTGATGTTTCTTCAGAGCTGTTTTTCCCTTTGTTGAAGCACTTGGCTATTGTTTGAAGTGAAGGCTGTGGATTAATATTTAGACTTTATCCTTTTAAATCTGAGTTAAGTACAAATAATCCCTTGCTGGGTTGAGTAATGCTCTTGTAGCTAAGCAGTATAAGAAGGAGAAGGCAAACTTTTCACACTACCATCTGTAACGAGCTAGTTCTGCCATTCAGTTTTTAGTTTGCTTGGGGCAAATAACTGTCATGTATTACAGCATGCAAAAGATCCCTTTTCTTTTTCATGCAGTGAGTTACCAGCATTTCACTGGAAAGGTTATTTTTTGTTGTATCACTTGCTACAGGAGATGTAAAATTTCCTAGAGATGATTTTGGGAGATGCAATCCTTTCATTACAGTTAAATCTGTGAAAATAGTGGGGAAATGTACTGCTACAGGCCAACTAAATGTCAATCTGGGATGATCTTGAAGTAGCACTCTCACTTTACACCAAGACTAGTAGATCACAGTATTTACAAATGTTTGTGAGAGAAGAAGAATGTGGTTGAAGATGTAATAGAGAAGATTTGGGAATCAAGCTGTTTCCAACCTCTGCATAGCTGTGCTATGATCCTGAATTATGCCAGGCTCCTTTTCACTCTTGATATTTAACAATGACAGTCCTTTCTACATTTGGTACACCCTAAGTAGTCTCCTGGTTTAGGAAACCAGGTGATATTGGGATGAATAAATGAGAAGACAAAGATGTTGCAGTGATTTTGATAGCTTTAGTAAGCACAGTGTGGCTCTGCCTCGTCCAGTTTGAGAGGGTGGGATCCTACAGTGTCTAAAGGCTCTTCAAAGTGCATAGCCTAAGTGTTTTCCACCTTGGAAAGGAGTGTGTAAAACAATGCTTAGGCATGGAATTGCAACCTTGTCATGCTAATAACAGGAAGGCTGAATAGACTGACTCGAAGTAACTTTTTCAGCAACTTCAGTCACTTGTGCTGAAAATTCCTCTACTGCTGTTTGTCTACCAGGAAGCAGTATGCCAACATGATGTTGAAAGGCTGTGGGAAAAACTGGTGAGTATGCAGATTTTTTTTAAGCTCAAAGTGATTCTGCATTTGCAATGGCTCATGTCTTTGTCACAGATTCACTCACCTAATTTTCTACCTCTCTGCACCTTTTTTCACTACTATCCCATCCATAGTGATGTAGAGCCTGGTTGAACCCTCATTCCTCCATACCAGTGTGTGAAGGAAAAGAAGGGGACTGCAGTTTCTGTTTCTAGCTCGCCTAAGGAAATTAGAATCTGTGTACACAAAATGAAGCTGCTGCATATATATTTAGATGTAAAGAAGTTGCTCTTTCTTTTCACCACTATGTATCTCGTGACTGGTCAGGTTTCTAAGTGCTGGTGTCAATATTCAGTGGGAGCTAGCTCTGAGTGCTTCTTCAAGGAGCCTGGCAGCAGCGATGTTACACTTAGCTCCCTCTCCCAGCCTTCTGTTTCAGCTCCAGAGTTGTGTCATCTGTTTCAAACCATTTAAAAAAAGTCTTTCAACAGTATTGTTTGTATAGATGCCTAGTCCTTTTTTAAGGCTGCCTGATTGTATGATTTCAAGTCTATGGTATGACAGTTCAGCAGTCTGTTATTCCATTGTGTTCATTTCCTTTTTATCCTTTTAGATTGGCTACCTCTTGGTTCCTCAGCAGATGTCAGTGATGAGGAACAATGACAGTGAATAGGAGTGTTTGACCTACAGAGACACCCTGCAGTTAATGCTATGTATTTTGTATTGGCTGGTTTATAATTTTCTGAAAATGTACCAGTTTTTTTTTCTGAGTGATCACTTTTCCAAGGTCTCTCATTGTAATATCTGTCTGTGTGCCTTGATATAGGTAAGCAGATGGCTCAAAGTGCCTGAGTGAAGTTAGTCCTTCAGCAGGTGCACACTTTTCACTTGTGCTGATAAACCAGCAGCCAAGGCCTCTGTCTGGCATCAATGTGTGGGAATTATCCTTTCTCCCTGCTCATCACCTGGAGATAGCTTGGTACATTAGACCTGGTAGTTCTTGAAAACTACCAGGGCACTCCCCTGCCCTTCCCCTCTCCAACAAACAAACAAACACAAAACACACACAAAACAAACAAAACCCCCAACCAACCAACCAAAAAAACCCAAAAGTACCCAAACACAGGTAACAATTTGATTTGGAAATAAAAAAACAAAGGAAAAACAGTGACTTATGCGACGGTAATCTCTGCTGAAGAATGTATCTGAGAAAAGTAAAAGAGTCAGCAGAAGGGCTCCTGCAGTTGTGATCTTAACACATTGTTAAGGATCTGATTTGGATATTTATTATTGCTAATCCTGGTGGTCTACCAGGAAGGAAAGAAAATAATTACTAATGACAGATTTTAGTTAATCTGTTGGTGGTGAGACTGTGTGTTCCAGGTGTTCATCAGTTTAGCAAGACAACATTTAACTGTCAAATATTCCTATTACAGTTAAGTTAATTAAACATTGTAATGAATGAGCATGGTTCGTGCTAAATTGTAACAAGATACATTTAATATTACTAAATATCAATAGGTTAGTTAAAATTGTAACTGTATACTTAATCAATATTAGAAACCTTAGTGAAACTAACTATAGACAAAAGCGTAGAGTTAGAAACTTTTTTTCTTGGCAAAATACTATGAGAACAGGACATAGGACCAAGGACAGTTAGAAAGAAGCGTCCTTGAAGATGGCTAAAAAAGGGGATTGACAAGAGTCCAGGAACACTGAGATAAGCCCAAATGTCCAGATGTTAATTTCTTTTTGGTTATAATGGTACTTAACTATTTAGGCACACATATATAACTAGCAAGGTCATACGAAAGACACACAAGGAAGAGGAGTAGCCTTCATCCCTGCGACCGCCACAAGGAGTCGAAGACCCTCAAAAACAACTGGAGCATGCGCAATGGAGAAGGTGACGCAAACTTTAAGAATCGAAACTGAGAGGAGACAATCGAAGATGGGAAGAGATGGGGTGTTGGCTACAGTATAAAAGTATAGATGGAATAAGTTTTGATTTGTACATGGGGTAGGGTCCTGAACCTTGCACATGTACCCTGGCCTGGCCAGCCAGCCTTCTGCTCATGCTTTATTGATACCAGGTCCATTTATTTTTAAATTTTATAAAGAATGCAATACATTTTTATTTGAATGTATCCTTTTATTTAATTATATTCATCTCAATTAAAATTTGGTGCTACATTTTAACTTGGATGTTTTTAAGACCTTTTCATTTATAACAACATGATTAAGCTATTGAGTTTACAAACATGCCACTAATTATATATAATTGCACATAGTGGCTTTATGGTATGCAGCATTCAAGAGAGATGTGATATTTAAAATGTTTTGTAAGATTTTATAAGTCAGCTCTTAGAAAGAAACTGCCTTGTTCTTACACATTACTACATAAATAGTGACAGCTTGCTGTATTTTTAAGCTAATGGTCTAAGTCTTGTGTGAATTGTCAAAAGCTGGTGATTCTTTGCTACTTAAATTCTTCTAGGTTTTGATACTGTGTCATCAGTATTTGTCGGGAGCTGCAGGTGGGTGGATGGCCCACAGAAGCCGCTCCACAGGAGGCTGGTGAGGGGAAGGGGTGTGTCATTGAGAACTGGGAAGCTCTGGGCTCAATTTGCAAGCTTGGGCTTTAGCAGTGGGTTTGCTGCATTTCACTGAGAGGGTGAGCTGTGCAGTGGTGACTTTCAGCCATAGGTGCAGGGGATGGGGGGAGACCTCCTCCCCTTGAAGCCAGTGCTCTGAAGCAAAGTGGAATCGCTGAACTGAGTAAGGGAGGTGAACAAGGTACAACAGGCCCCTCCTCTTTTCCATCTGTATCACAAAGGGTGGAAGGCAGCTGCCCCAGGCCTGGCCCTTGGCACACCAGAGGGGCTGCAGGCCCACAAGGTCGCGGTGGCCGGGGCTGGCACCCCAGACCATAGAGGACAGGTGATGCACAAGATGGCGGCCAGCAGCCTGGGGAGTCACAAAATGGCAGCTGGCAGCCCAGGGGCCCACAAGATGGTGGCTGGGGCCCACAAGATGGCATCGTGCTGCCCAGAAGATGTTTCATAAGTGTCAAGGCTGCACAGATGAAAAAGATAAAGCATCTTCAGTCCTTCTTCCCTTGGCATTCCGTTTCACAACCATCCAGTTGGAAATACTGGAGTAGTATCAGGCAACAACTGGAAACATATGGTAATACCAGGCAACTCAGGTAAGAAATCATGTCCCTTCCTCCTTAGTCATTAGTAAGAGTAAGTTTAATAATTATTAATGAAATCAAATAAACATTATTTAATGTGTTTAAATGATTTTAATGGTGTCTTTTAAAATTCTAGTTTATTTTATACAGACAAAGGAATTTTTCTTGTTATTTTGTGTGCTGAGGTGTACATCTTGCGAGAGATATGACTGATTAATGTCAGAAAAAATATTTATGTAGTGATGAGATTGTGCCGTGGGAATGAGGACTGGTACAAAGATTAATTCTGAGAAACTGCCAGGTAAGGCTAAAGAGAGGAAACAACTGGACGGAATATAGAGAGCAATAGATGGAAAATTGAGCAAACATGTAAACTGCTTATACAAGCAAAATTGCATGAAAATCTCAGATCAGCAAAATTGAAGACTTCTTCTTCCTCCTAACGACCATCAGAGAGAGCTAAAAGACCCCCAAGAAAGAGCCCATGTAGCATAACTAAGACAATAGGCACCACAATGGGAAATGAGGGGCTACTGAGAACTGCTGAGAAATGCTTGTGCATCTGTATGAATACACAGAATAAATATTTGCAGAACTAACAGTCAATGTGCGTGTTGGAGGAGCTCAGACTCCCCACACACCCAGCACTGCCTACTCACTTTTTGCCAAACATAATTTATTAAATAACTAAAATTTTGGTTAAAGATTGGAGTACGCGTTTTCATTTCTAACAATCTGAAAGGGAGAACAGTTCCTCCTGTAATGAAAGTTTATGCAGAAAGCACTAATAACTAGCAGTATTAAAACTGTAATAGATTTATAACTATCATGAGTTTTCGTAAACTAGGAGTGCACTCTGTGAAGTATTTTCAATTTTCTTGTCCTGCACTGAGGTGGAATTTTGCATTGAGTTTTCCTGTCCTGTTAAGGACAATCAATCTGGCCTGTCAGATACAGTCCTGGGGAGCAGTGTGGCTGTGCCGGGTGAGTGCCAGACTGACAAGATCTCTTGTTTTCAGAGAATATGCCTTTCATCCCATCATGTGGATAACCTTGACTTGGGTGGAGCAGGCTTTACTCTTGCCCCTGGCCATGCTCCAGTTCTTTATTCCTCAGTAGAGGAGTAACTTCTGTTGTGAGGGTCATGAAATGGCATTAAAAAGTTGAATCGTTTTTACTTTGTCTTTTGTGAGCAATAAATTGACAATGAAATAAGAGAGAATGAAAATGAAATGTGTGTTTCAAGCAGTTTTTATACTTGTTTCCAAGAAGTTTAAAAGAGCAAAATCATACTGGCTAAGTATCTGTTTTTTACTTAAGGGCTTTGAAAAGCTAATCAATTTGTGCGCTATACAATGTTAGTCTTTTTGGTTCAGAGAGGCTTGGGAAAAATTCACCTGGCTTTTCTGGCTTTTCAGAAAACGATGGGGCTAGAAGCAAACTATGATGAGCTTGTTTGCCTTTGCCTTGATGGGATTAAGATGGAGAGATGGGGTGGTGAACTATAACTGGGATGGTGTTTTCTCTGTATTTAGTTGACCACTGCAGGTTGTGAACAGTCCATTAGCTAATGTATTTATGTGTCTTTAGGCTACTGCTGAGTGGTTGATAGTTTCTTCATCTTGGATTTGTTCCAGAAAAAATTAACATAATTTGAGGGAATTTGAGGAAAGCACAGCTGAAAGGCAAAAAAGGTGGGTTTTCTTGTTGTGCTTATTAATATGGAGCTATAAGCATTAAAATGCATGGACTTTTAATGGAACTGGAAGAGAAACAACTCCTAATCCCTATTACCCAAGTACTCTCTCAGTGGAACTTTGTTCTTGACAAATAAACAGGGATGTAAAAGACCTTTTGGCCCCAAGACCTCTTCCAGTGCTGTAGTTTGGACACATCAAAGCAGGACTAGGCAGGAAGAGGGGTGACCTCTGGCTTTGGGACAGCTGAGAGGAGATTTTGCTGTCTTTGAGAAAAGAGCCTGGTGATTTCTGCTTCTCTGTCAGTAATGTGGATGAGGGCTTCTCCCCAGCCCCAGTGTGAGCCATGACCCTTTATATTACCCCACGGAGATAGATGTGGGTGGCTGTTTAGCATTCAGGTAGTTTATTAGTTTACAACAACATTAAGGTTTTCTGTTTATGTTAATATGCATGCATCGGTGTATGTAGCAGGATTAGATGGTTTTCATTTGAAGGGTTTTTTCTCTGCTGAAAACCCCACAGACAGACACACTTACCAGACAGCCACGATTTTTCTCTATGAATTGTTAAAATCCATCCAAGGAGCCTGTTTATCTCGTCTGGAATAAATTGTTCCAGATGGAAGGGATCTTCCTGTCTGGCTTCTGCATTCCCTCTAAGCTGCTGGTCCCATCCTGTTGGGATGGCAGCCCAGCTGTGCTGGCAGCAGTGCCTTCCCTCTGCTACAGATGGGATGCAGCTGCCACCTTCACAAGCAGGCCACCATTATTTGGGGTTTTAATTAATAAATCTTCCAAAGTGTGGATTTGGTCTGCTTTGCACTACACCCTAATCACATTAAATGCAGTGAAAAATTCTGAAAGGATTGTGGGATAGAATGGGGAGAAAAAGCAAAGTTTCAAAACAGGCTTCAGCTTTGAGCTCTGGTTTACTGCTTTGAGAAGGAAACCCGTGCACTGCCTCAGCCTGCTTTCTTCCCTGTTTCAGGTTTGTGGCTTTTCTGTTGGATGATGTGTGTGACAGCTGGTCTGGTGTTTTTAATCTTGCTTGTTTACAGTGTGCAGTCCCCTATCCCTCCCAGGGAAGCTGCTGTCTGGTTTTATCAGGCTTTGATGCTGAGGTATGTATGGTGGTGCTCAATGCTGTCTTTGGGGTGTGATCTTTGCCTTCAGGTTTCTGGGATCAGCTTAGTGGTGGAGCAAACTAAAGATCATGTTTGCACAAAGCCTACTACAACAATGGAGGAAAGGAAAAGGAAAGTACAGGAAAATGCATTAAAAACTTGAAGAAAATCCAGTGAGCCCACTTAAGGACCGAGGAAAGGACTGAATAAAAGACAAAGGAAAATTACTTAAGAGCACAAAGTAGATGACCATAAAATGGGTGGTTTTGTGTGAACATATTTTTGAAGACTTGCTCTCTGCTTCCAGTATGTGGTTAATAAAAAATGCCTTGAGAAGGTTTTTGTTCAGTTCAGAGGTTTTTGTTTTATTCAGTGTTAATAACCAGATTTCTTTGAGCAGAGAGAAGAAATGGGGAAAAATAAATAAAAGCACGTGACCGTAGCAGACAGTGAAGGTGAGATGGAGTGAGTTGATGGCAGTTTGGCCTCATCCTCTTCTGCACCAAGCCAGAGGGTTTTGCCCTTGCATTCCCAAAGGAGATTGTGTCACCGATCCACACAAGCAGTGCTTTTTCATAATTACTCTGAAAATAATGGGACTTGATCACAGGCCCAAGAGAGCATGTGGAGACTGCACACATGTGCTTTAGTCCCTATTTTGCCTTTAGGAAGCATGAGGTGCCAGAGGCAGCCTCAGGGCTGAGGAAAGGCTGGGGCTGCTCCAGGCTGGGCATGGCCAGTTCCAGGAGCCCAGTGGCTTGAACCTCACCCAGCCCCTCAGCCATGCCTGAGGCACTTCAGGGACACCAATGTGAGGGGTGTCCCTGCCAGGAGTCAGGAGAGGCACAGGGGTTGGGAGTGATGGAGAGAAGATGAGTGGGGGGAAAGAAGATAAACGAAAGTAATTTATTTTTGTTTCTTACCACCCAAATCTCATTTAATTGGTAAGAAGTAACATGAATTTTCCCCAAGTTGTATCTGTTGCCCCTGAGTTGGCAATTGGTAGGGGATCTCCCTGTCTGTATCAGTGTTTGTATCTTCACCCATCTGTTGTTTCACCATGTTTCTTCCCCTGCTTTGCTGAGGAGGGTGTTAGTGGGTGGGCAGGCATTTGGCAGCTAGCCATGGTCAACCTGCCACAGAGAAATACTTCACTGATCTTTAAAACATACCTGGGGGAGGAGGGTTTAGAAGTGGAAGTTCTGGTCTTGACCACTGCTGGGATCTCTTGTGCTCTCCAGCATGCTGGTCACAAGGAGGTGCCCTGAGGCACTGCTGTCCAGGTGTGTCAGGAACAACAATGGAAATTGTACCACACAGCAGCAGCCCCACACACTTAGATGTTAAATTACCTCCCCTGAAGCCATGAATGGATCAATTACATATTTATTAATTACATTACTTACATATTTATTATTGTGTCTTCACAAACATTCTTTCTTCTTAATTTTTAAAATTTATGTATTTGCAAAGGTGGTTTTGGGTCAGCGTTTTGCTGCCTCTGGAAGAGGAGAACCACAAGCAACAGGGTGCAGCAGAAGAGATGACAGCCCTGCTGAAATTCAGGCCAGACTGGTAAGGCCAGAGAAAGAAGCTGAAAAGCACACAGATGGTGTTAGCCATCAGAGTTTGCATACTTGAATATGCACAATTCACTCACACAAGGGACAGCAACTACAACAAATCCAGAGCTTTAACCTGGCACGTCTCTCTAGACTGCATCTCCACTGAGTTTGGTGCTATTTTAATAGGTCTTGGGTGTGTGAATGAGATCAGGATATGACCTCCTCTTAAACACAGAGCAGTGAAATATGAATTGTGGAAAAAATGATCTTTACTGTTGTCTGATTTGAGATGTTTGGTACCCAGAAGTGTGCAGCATCTTCTGCTTGGAAATGGGAACACTAAATCGGAGTGCATTTTGTGGAAACTGTAGGTGGCAGTAGGGACTTAGTTTTACAGAAAAAATGTTTTAAACTACTGTTCTCCACAGTAACTCGGCATATGGTAAAAACTGGAATCTCTGAGAGGTCCTTCTCTTAAAGGCAACACTCCACGCTTTCAACGATTTGGCGGTACCTTTCAGGTGCAGTGTTTTCAGTAAGTGTAATGATACTTCCTGCTCCCTTTGGAACGCCCTGCATTGCTTTTCCCTAGAGTGGAGGGGCTCCTAGTGTTTATTTCACAGCATTTCCAGTGCTCTATAAATGTTCATTGAGCTATGCTTTGATTGACTGTGTTCCAACTGAGTAAGTAGCTTATGTGGTGTATTACTTACCTTTATCACAATCAAAATTGTGTCTATTTGAATTTAAGCAGTGGGTCAATTGCTCTGAGTTAACTGTAGCGCTTTGAAGTCTTATGTATTACACAGGAAGACCTTGAACATAGCTGAGTGAACTAAAATACAGGGCATTTTAGCAGTCTCAGTTTGGTTTCTAGTCACTGAGAAGACTTCACTTCAATGATTACCAAAGAAATAATGATCACACTGTTATCCCCTGTGCTCTGTGTATTTTTGGGGGGGGGATAGTTATGTGTCATCAAGTGCTCTCCCCTTTACAATGTGCATATATGGTTCAGTTAGAATTAAGACTGTATTTAGGTTTATTGCACACCATGGGGCCCTTGAGAGACAGAGCACTGAAATAAAGGTGGGCTTGTGTGGTTCAGACAGCTCATTGTATAGACAGATGCATGGCAGTGTGCTCTGTGTATGCTGGGGCAGAGTATGTTATGTGCATGAGTATATTTTGAGTTAGGTAATTCCATCTTATGATTAATCTGGAAAAACTTTCCCAAACATCGAAGGTTGCTATTTCTAAGTCCTGAGGTGAGGCTTAGTACAGACAAATCAGTGTTTAAAAAGTACGAATTGCTGTTAGCTGTACCATAATAAGTGAAATTCCCAGAGAGACTCATGTGGATGAGGCAGGGTCAGTTCAAAATTTGTAGTAAATGTTCTTGGTGTTTTCCAATTAAAAAGCAATAGCAAAGTACTTAGATGTATTGCTAGGAGTTAAACACTTCTCTAGAGCTGATTGCTTTTGTTGGTAGTTTTTCAGACGTACACTAGAATGACAACAAATAGTTTGGCCTGTGAAGGCTCATCTGTGTTTTGAGAGCCTTCCTTGGCACAGAACACTCTGATGATGTTTTTCCCTCTTGTGCTTCATCCTTGGTGCTGCTTACAAGTCATTTATCTGCATAGATCACTCCTGTTTGAAGCAGGAGTGTCAGGGAATGTTTGCACAGGAGCCAGTGCTGCTGGAGAGCACGTCCCAGCCTCCCAATGGAAAATACCAGCATGCACTATGATGTATGACTGTATTAGATATTAAAAAGTGATTATTTAGGGCATGTAGAAAAGAGAGCACCTAATAAATTAGGCAAAGAACCAGATGCATTTTAGTAACTCTTCCTGTGTAATGGTAACTCTCAGAGCATGCATATAGGGCTTTATTGTCATGTATGTTGCTGTTGGGGAGGATCCTAGGGAGGGGACTTAGAAGGGAAAAAGGTGTTCTGTGCACATATTCAATCACAGTTTAAACATAATTAACTCAAGCTGCAGACATAAGCCCTTCCTATTCCCTTTTCACAAACATTTATCTGAATTTATTTGGCTGAATGTCTGCTGAGAGCAGATGCCAAGGTTGTGTTTCCTGCCCTGAGTGCCAAACTTGATTTGTGTACAGGAATGTGCCCATACTTGTCAAAGCCAGGCAGAAGTAGAGTACCCTGTAATTTACCTTGACAATTATAATCAAAGCCACACAGTTCAAATGGTGAATGTTTGATCTTCAGAGCTTATAATAAACATAGAGAAGAAACACTCCAGAAGCTATTTTATTGAATAAATTTAAATAATGTATCAATTTTAGAAAATAATTGCATATGAATAAATGGCTAAGTTAATCAAAGTATTAATTTTTTCAGCTCTTAGGCATATGTAAAAACTTTAGTAATCTGTAAATATCACATTTGGGATGTGCAAACCTACAACAAAATATGAGTTGGATTTAGTGCACATACAGCTGAAGAGAGACTAAGCAAATATGTTTTAATGATGCTTGATGGGGGGCAATAATCGTCATATTTGGGAATGGTATAGGAAATTGCACAGTTCCAGTTTCAGGCCATCAGTTAATGCATATTTCCCTCAAGACCAAGCATTTGGTGTTGATTCCCAGTCCCTGCCGTGCATGCTGGCGACACACAGCCTTTTGGCAAAACGTCTTGCCTGTAGTAAGGGAAATGCAAGGTGTAACTTTGTTTATAAAGCATCCTAACTCTGCAGCTTAGCTAGAAAAGAAAGAAAAGTGAGAGGTGCCACTGGCATATGAAATCCCTCTGCAGTGGGTGCCAGACTTGATGGGAGGCTGGGTGAGGCAACAGCACTGTGAGCTCCTCCACTGCCTCTGGGCTCAGCAGGGCGAGCAGGATTCATGCAGCACAGGCAGGCTGGGATGCAGCTTTCCAGAGGCTCCCTGAGGAGCTGTGGGAAAGTGGTCTAAGAAGTTACAAACTGATTTTAAGGTGGCTCTGTAGCAAATGTGGATCTGTTGGCAGAGGTTGAGGTCTGGCATCAAGTTCTGGTGGCTTTTGCTGTTGTTTGGCCACCCCTCATAGCCCATTAGGGTGTGCAGGGTTGCTGCAGCTGTATTGAGCAAAGACAATGGTGATATCATGCCTACACAAATGACAGCACAGAAAAGTGGGTGTTTGAAGTTAATGCTCCTCTGGTCCTGCTGTGCCTGCTTTATGTATGTGATAAATTCATGGCAGAAGTACTGTGTTCTTCCCTAGACTGACAGGAGATTTTCGTTTCTTACAAAGTAAGTATCAGTCTTGATCAGATTTACTTATTTCTATCCTGGCATGTGGCTCTGGTGTGGTATGTTAAGAGTCTCACAGCAGTCTTAAATAGGTTTCATGAAATTAGTGTGAGTATTAGTCAAATACTGTCTTACAATTTTCTTAGGCTGTACTCTGACAAGAGTTGTGGTTAGGAAATTATGATTTTCTTTTGTTATTTCATTTCACTTAATATTGATGTGTGGGGCAATATATATGGTGGCTAATTTTTAGAGTAGATTCTTTATCCTGACTCAGTCACTGAGACCGGAGTTTGGTATTTGTATTAAATATTGTATTGAGTGATTTGCAGTAGCTGTGGGGTTTAATGGGATGAGAGCTATTTGTTTTTACTCAGAAACCTGTGTTTCCTTTAGTTAGGGCTTTGGATTGCTTTTATGCTTCATTCTCACAGGAGAGATGCAAATGCTGCTGAAAAAAAAATGTTTCAATTACCGACAAAGACACCAAAAACCAGAAGGACTTAGATTTGCCTGCTTTTTGCCAGATTCATTTTGAGGTATACAAATTATATTCCATTGCCCTTCCTGCTGGGGAAATAGCACACAGAAGCTTGGATGGGACATGCAGCTATGCAACCACTGTTGGCCTGGGCTTTGGTGGTCCAGTCCTGCAGGGTCTTACA
Organism: Cisticola juncidis; assembly: GCA_013400215.1. Classification (NCBI taxonomy): domain Eukaryota; kingdom Metazoa; phylum Chordata; class Aves; order Passeriformes; family Cisticolidae; genus Cisticola; species Cisticola juncidis. Next base: position 51,424 of record VXBR01001749.1, on the reverse strand, counting down.
GAGAGACACCCGAGGTACAACAGGACCTAATGCAGGTTTTGGGTGACATGTGGGAAAACCGGAGTCTGCATGTGCAGAATGTGAAGAGGCCAGGTGAGTTTTGAACATGGACTGGCCAAGATGCTGGGCAGCTCATTCAGCTGAAGGGGGCTGTGCCTGAGCAGGTGAAGAGGGAGGTGGCTCAGAGTCTTGCTCAGGGCTGCTTTTCCCTTAAGCAGGAGCCAGCAGCCAGATGAGCTCCCTGTGGCTTTGCCTTCGTTTTGGTGGTGGCTCTCACTTCTTGCCCAGCCCCACTGTGGTATCAGGGAAAACTCTCTGTAGCCTCACCAAGCTTCCTGCACACGTAACCTTCTGTTCCTCCTTGGTTTATTTATTGTCACTCATGAAAGTAAATTTACTGATTTAATTCTCTAACAGCCTAGGAGGGGTGACCCTGTCCTTGGGCAAGGCTATGCTCTCTGGTCCTTGTGACTTTGTTTAGATATGATGCTGGTTACTTCCCTGGCTTGCCTGGCTTTCTTCACCCATCAAAGCTTCTGAAATTATTACAGTATTTCACTGTCACCAGGTAATCTGATCAATATAACAGATGGCTGCCAAAATTCAAGTGGGCCCTTGAAGCTGACACAGGAGGTATATTACGTTATGGACTGGCCTGTTGCACCTTAGGTTATTTCCTTATTCATGCAGAACAGCTATTTTATTCTGTCCTGTATTTCCTGAAGAAGAACAAGGAGAAGTAATCAGAGCATTTTGTAGAGAAAAAAGGGGCCTTTTAGCCTATTGAAAGACATGTAAACTCAATTTGATCTTGTCTTATAAATCATTGATGGAAAAGTTCTGTAGTTCTTTTTTTGTTATTTGGTGCATTAGGAACAGAAAGCAGTGCATTTAATGTTATATATTTAAATGTGCTGGCATTTAACTATTTAGCCACATTTACTGGAGTAATTACAAGTCAGATTAGGTGTGATGCTTGTAGACCTTTGAAAAAGGGCCCAAAACAAAACACAAACCAACATTTACAAATGTTACGCTGAATAAACCCTCAAGTACTTGCCGTGATCTCACTATATATCCATAGAGGGAAAGTAAAAGACTTAATGATGGCAAAAGCTATTATGATATGTCCTAGTAAAAATTTCAGCTGAAGTGACTTGGAAAGAAAAAAACCCAATGCAATTTTCTTCTGTGATAACTAAGGGGAAAAAAAGCAATCCTCCAATTACAGTTTTGAAAATAGAGAATAATCAGTTCTTGCAGCAAAATTAGGATTCCCCTGGTATTTTTCAATCGTGACTTAACTGTTAAACCCTGATTAACTTAAATACAGATTTGTTATTTAAATATGAAAATAACTTATGGCAGCACAAGATAGAAATTGGAACCCAAAATATTCATATTGGCCATTTATCTACTGGGTGCCTCCCACGGAGGCAATTAAATTTAGCACTTGGATATTTTCATGTATTTTGCGGGATTGTTTTATACAATTTACATAGACAAAGTGTTTATTTCCAAACTACACCTCATATACTGAAGGAATTTCTCCCCTGTGTCATTGCAAGCATTACCTGTTGAAGTTTCATGGAAACCCTGTACTCCTGTCCTATCTAGTGGCTGCCCCTTCCTGGCATGAGCAAAAATTCCCTTCCCATCACAGAGAACTGCAGCTGAAGGCCCCTTCTGTCCCAGTTTGGGGGAGCTTGTGCCCACGAACAAGTGTGAAATCTGGGAAATTTGGGTAGCTGGAGAAACTGCTGCTGCTTTTAATTTGAGCAGAAGCCAGGGGTTTGCTGCAATGGTGTGGCAGTGCTCCTCTGAGGATAGATATTGGCAAACTTCGACAGCTGTGGCATGACTGTTCCAGAATAGGAAAATTTTCCCAGGTGTCAGTATTGCTACAAGTGATCCCCTGCATCTGTCCTTGTCAGCTGATTTGGTTATGGAGATTTGCTTGGTTTTGTCTCCCCTGAGAGGGGACATCTTGTCTTCCATATGTGTTAGAGAGAGAGGTTACTAATTTTCCTCTGTCAAGTCTTCTCAGCATGGATCCTCTGCCTTTGGAATGCTTTAATACCATGGACACAAAAGCAAACATTTTGGCTGGGCAACAGAACTATCACATGGGTTTTAACCTTGATGTTACTTTCAGACTGTTTTCTCCACCCCAACTGTAGTGGGCTGTAATTTCTTCTCCCCTTTTACCTGGAACATTGGAACTGCTTTGTCACTGGTGTCATTTCTGTCCCAAAGGACAAACTAAGGCTGACTCTCCTTTGGATGATAGTCAACTTCTGTCCCAACCCTGTCTATGTAAAACTGTATATGCTCACCCCAGTATTTTACAGACTCTCCTCTGTGACCAGTTCTATTTTGATGGTGCTATCAGGTATATTCTGAGACCACTGCCTGTTTTACATTTTTAGGGCACTCACCCTAATGTTCCCATTGAGGCTTAGTCAAGGAGGGTCAGTGTGCTGCTGACGGGCAGTAGCCTAAAATCTGAGCTACAGGTCTCAGGGTCTCCTTCCCTGTCAAGCAGGATCCTCTTGTTTCCCAAAAATACTTCATAGTAAAAAATTACTTTGGATTGCTTAAGCATTATACTTTTTGAATCACTGACAAAAAAGTGGATTCAGAGATGCCCATTGGTAGTAGCTTGCAATACATTTTGAAAATATCTCTTGCTTGGCATTTATATTTGTTGCTTATTCTGGGTGTGCTGTTTTGTCCAGAAACCCAAGGCTGAAGATTATGGGCATTGCAGTAGCAAAGCCTAGCAATTATATCCCCTTCCCGTGCCAGCCCAAAAGCTAATCCCCTTGACCCTTTGTTTCTCTTCTGTGTTCCCTGATAAAAAGAAAAATGCCCCTGGCCTGTCACCTTGGTTTCACATTTTAAAAGTTCTGCATGCTTTTCTAAAGATGGACAAAATTTTCCATGGGGAACTGGCACTGCATCATGTCTGCAGGACCTCTGTCCTGAGGCAGACTGGATTAATGTCTTTCACACAGATTTAGAGGCACATGCAGAGAGAGAAAGAGCAAATCAATGTTTAATAATGTAAATAGTCTTCTAGGTTTTAATATTAAACTGGCATAGACCTGTCATATCAGTTATGCTGAGTGAGCTGCTGTGCCCCAGTGCTGCTTTATTGGAGGGGACACAGTGGATGTGGGTGCAGGGGGTCAGGGTCTGGTTGGCAGCTCCTGGCATTGCTGGAGAGGGGTCCAGAGGGCTGAGCTGCCCCCACCTCCTGCTCACAAAGGCAGAGATGAAGTCTCCGGGTGAAAACCCAGTATATGGGTCTGGCTGTAGTATGGCTTTGTACTGTGTTATTTAACACTCTCTCAGTGTTAGTTCAGGCTGTGCATGGCTCACCTGATGTGGATGTATGAAGACACTCATCTCTAGTGCTCTCCTGGCAGCTGTGCCTGCAGTGACTTGCATAGTGAGGACTGTGGAGTGAGAGGTACTGCACCTTGACAAGCCTATGCTTGGTCAACCTTTGGTCATGAGGAGCTCATTTAATAGTTCTGGACTTGATGAGCTTATGTGGGAATCCAGCTACGAAATTTCCTCTTGGTGAGGGCTTTGCCAGGAGGATGGAGGTCAGCTCCCTTCCGTGCAGGGCTTCTCTGCATTTTGTGAGCACTGTTTGTAGAGGAACTAAGCTTTCTGGAGGATGTAGATATGGATGCACAAGTGTTATGATGATGTAAGGAAACTGCACCCAGTTACCAAACTTGGCATGCTTTAAAACATGGTTTTTCTTAACTCTTTAATATATGGCACCTTTTCTGTTTCAATTCAAACCTTCATGGCACCATTCATACTTCTGCTCTTTCTACCCTTCTGTTGTGGCATCCCTGTGTCTCACTAGGGAGAGTTGCTGCTAGCCACAGGAATTGCATCATAAAGAAGTTTTAAGGAAGCAGATTTATATATTTTTCTGTTTAACTTCTACTTTTTTTCCATTATTGAGTTCCCTCCAAGCTTTTGTGCTTTTGCCCAGTGCAGTGACAAGGCACACAGTTTATATGGCTGACCTGTTTCTCTTAAAAAGGTTGGTGTTGAAGCTCTGGTGTTGCCATGCTGATTTGTGGGACCTTTTCTGCCGTGGTTGTTTTCACTGTTTTATTTTTATAGCCTGCTGGATCCTCATGTGGGTGAGGAGAATTCCTTATCTGTGAGATCCTCTGGGGGACGTAGTAGAGAGGGTGCATTTCTGATATCCTGTTTGCTTGGTGGTTGTGTTCAGCATAACTCTTGCCTTACATTGTTAAGATAATGGAGGAGGAAGAGGAATATTGCCTGCTGCTATGTTAGATTAGGTAACGATTTTCTAGCTCTCACAAGCTGTATCAGGTTTGTCTCAATGCCCACACAGTGCCTTGTTTCACTATCAAAAGAAAGTCTTGAATTATGCAAAGAGTAAGGTACAAGCAGCAGAGCTACTGCTGAGCATGGTTTTACATTGCCTCTATTGAATATTTGTTGTAATCAAAGATCACAACTTTGTTTTCTGGAGTTAAAATATTTTTGGTAGCTTAGACAATTCCAGCCTACACAATATGTGTTGAGACAAATAACCAACAGCTCTGTTACTCTAAAGCAATGGGGTTTTAGGCAGTAGGCAAAGGAAATGAAAACACAAGGTATGTGGTATTTTGGCACAAAACCAGGCACTTAAAAGTGTTAATTATTGTTCTTTGACAATTCTTAGTCCAGAAGTTTTTAGTCTTAATGCAGTTCAAAGCCAGAAGATGAGCAAAGGCATTCCTATACACAAACCGAGATAACTGAGTTTAGTTGCCATCCACCACATTTCTGAGGTACCCATCGGAGGTATTTATTGTAAGAAGAGCTGTCACAAGGTGCTTGGTAGAAAATGAAAATAGTTTTCAGTGCAGTTTTGTAGAACTGTCTCATGCTTAAACACTCGCTGGGGAGGGGAGGCTGGTTGTGTAATGAAAACACAGACAGTGTGTCTGGTTGTGAAGGGGGATGGTTAGAAATGAAGTAGAGCCAGGATTTGCCTGTATGCTTTTATGATATACTAAGACACCTGCTTTTCCTTTGGGGTCTGCATGTTTCATTAGGAGGGGTTTGTGTTAGAGAGGGAAGGTAATTGCAAAACATTTTGAGGTGTGACAATGAGCTCGTCCCTCTAACAGAATTGTGTTCTACTGTTTTCACTGCCAGCTTGCTGACAAGATGATAAAAGGCAGCCTGGTGTGTGTGCTTTGGTGGATAGTGCCTTATGTCCAAAGGTAGGTAGGTAACTTAAACCATGCTCTGCTTGAGAAGGAGCGGACAGAGTGGTGAGGCTTTAACATGCTGATACAGGGAGAGAGGGATTGATGTTTAACCAGGCAGTGGTTCAGGGGCTAGACAGGATATGAAAGCTGAATTTCGGGGTGTCCCATTCTGTTTGGCCTCAGGTGTGGGACAGTTTCAGAAGATTTTGAGGCTGCCAATGAAATCCATGCTGAAACACTGTCCCTGATTGGGGTGCCAGCCCTAGGGAGCAGCTGCTTGAAGGAAGATCTGAGGACGAGAGGGAATGTTAATTAAGGGAATTTTGATCTTGATGGTGTTTTTTGCATAGTGGTATCCCATTGAAGTATAAAGAAGCAGTATTGCTGGTTAGCTTCCTCGCTTGCTGTTGAAGGAGAACGAGATTTAAGGATTAGAGATTGCATTTCTTTCTGATGCTTGGTGGTAGCTGAAAGCTTAGACTGCAACTCCATCACATCAGCAGACATATGTGAAGGTAAGGAAGAATATAGATGTTAGAAGAGCAAGCATATGGAAAAAGCAGAGAGGGCAGGAGTGGGGAGGGATTAACAGATGGGAGGTAGAAAAGCAGTGAGTGATGTGGAAGGGGAGGATTAGCCTTTCTGCCAGACACATCCCCTTTTCCATTCCTGGGAGAGGCTGTTCCCCAGCAAGGAGCTTGGCTACCTGCAGATGGCAGCTGCGACACAGGAGATCGAGTTTGCCAGGTTTCAGGCAGCAAAATAAAGACTAATATGAATTCATAGGGAAAAACCAGCCCCATTTCTCAGTCAGAAACCTGTGTCTGTCTGTGCTGCTGGGTCCCTGCTGCAGAAGGGCTTCCAGAGAGCAGACTTGATCGTTAGATCAGGGGCTATGTGGCTGTGACGCCTCTCTGTTTGGGCCAGAAAGGAACCACCACTACATCCTCATAATCCAGTTAGTTTAAACAGCTGAGAAGGCAGAGGAGGAAAATCAGGCACTGCTTCCCAGGTGGCTGATGGCTGTAACATGGAGAATGAATTAGAGAACTACAAATGCTTAGAGGAAAGATCCTGCAAGGTTTCACTGTTGAAACCTAAATCCTTTCAGCTGGTCACTGGGTTCACATAGCCCTGTTGTTGATGTTTATAACTCTGGGCCCAAACAATGAAACATCCATGGCTGTTTCATGGATGTTTCCATGGAAGAGCCCTTAGGGGAAAAAGAGGTTAAAAACCTCAATACGTAAGCAGCAAGAGCTGTTAACTGAAAAATCAACAAATGGTATTACGAATGAGTAAAGGACAACTTGGCAAACACTTTCTCTCATTTCAGTGGCATCTCTCTTTCCTGCTCTGCTTTTATGATTGTGCAGACAACAGGCAATCAGACAAGGATTTGCAGGGAATATTAATAGTCAGTGTTGTATTTTGAGGTTTGTGCTGTTTGTGGGGTTTTTGGTAGCATAATAGAGCAATGCATTTTTTTTCAAAACTACCTCAATCCTTTTTGCTCTTCCTGTGGATTACAGAGGATAAAAGTAAAGTGATCTGATAGCTACTTGTTATATATGATGCATTTGAATACATTTAAACACATAGTTATACTGTGCACTCACAATATGAAGGCTAAAAATGCTAAAAGCAGGCTGTTCTGAGAAACATTTTTGATTTTGATTTTGATTTCTGTTCCCAGCTAAAGCAGAGTGTCTGGTCAGCCATTGAAAGTTGTCAGGTTCTGTGACTGTCTGGTGCTTTGGTCGAAGCAGCCCAGGCTGTGTGTGATGTGTGTGCTCAGCACTGCTCTCACAGGAAGGTGTTGAGTAACTCCTGAGGTATCTGCACCAACCGTAAACTCTGTCCATCCAGATCAGGTTTGAACTCAAATGTGCCTTTTAGGCCACTTTACGGCCATTTCATGGTTTAGATGGGAATATAAGAGAATCTCTAACAGATTGTCAGATCCCTGTGCTGTCTGTACACCTTTGGACTGAGTACTCTTAAACTCTGCTGCTGTATTTGGTTGTTCACTCAACTTTATTTAGAGTACAGGTAAGAGCACACATGGTTCTCCAGTCATCCGTTCTGTTTCAAACAGGCAACTGTTGGTTTTTAACTTGTAATGACTAGAAAAATCATGCATTTCTCTGTCCTGAGGAAGTTGACAGTAAAAGTCACATTTCTCTGGTGATTCCTGATTTGGGAGTGAACTTGGGCAGACCTGTGCTAAGCTGCCATATGTGTTCATCTATGTCTTAGAGTGAATGTCAGAGAGCAGCAGAACTCAGCTTTGTTACTTGAAAGCTTTAAGTGTCTTACAATAACCTCAATTTACAGTTATTTGGAAAGGATGCAGCAGAGCAGAGCAAGTTGGGGAACCCCTGCTGAAGAAAAATTTTACTTCAAGTGGTAGGCACAAGCCCTTGCTGTGGCTGCTGGCAAGGAGCTCACAGCCTCTATTATTTGATGGCTGAAAGCATCTTACAGCTGTTTAAACTTACAACAGTTTGAGAAGAAAGCAGCAGAGTGGAACACATTGTTTGTACGAGTGGTATGAGCCCATGTGAACCTGGGCTGTGTGCCCCTGAGGGGTTTGTCATCTCTAGGGCTGCCCACCATCAGCTGGGCTCATCCCAGCAATCCTGAGCTGCAGGATTGAGATTGGTGCAGTGAACAACGTGATAATAAAACTAACATCTTTAAGCAAAGAGCATTAGCATTTGAAAAATGGGGAAGCAGAAACCCAACAAAAAATGCTTTTTCCCAGAATAAAGACATGCCAAGGAACTGTTCTTCCCTGAAATATCAGCCTTGAGGAGCTCATACCTCGGACTGAAGATGTAGCTGTCAAATTAAATGAGTGTGACTTGATCTGAGACAGTCTCTTTGCTGCAGGGGTGTGTGCAAGTTCCTTAGGAGTCAGGACATATCCATTGGGCACAACAGGTAGCAGCCAAGAGCTTATGTAAGTATGGAGTGGTGCCTGGGATGAGCTTAGCTAGGGCATCTTGGAAGCAAAAGCATGCTGTAGGAACAGATCTTAACTGAGATTTTAGTTTCCTGGATTTATTAGCTTTAAAGGAAGGACATGGGGATTGGTTGGGAACACAGTTCCCTGCTAGCACACTGAGCAAAATGCAGTGTCTTAGCATTTCCTCATGTTCCTTCTTTATACTGGTCTGTGTGGAGGTGGATAAACTTCCAGACCTCTGCCCTGAAGGGATGTCCCTTGACTGGAATGTGATAAACTCGTCTCAACCCCTCCCTGGGAGAGAGCACTTAGATGAGGCAGCTCTCTCTCAGGTCAGAACAAGGCATTCATAATGCTTTGATATACCTTTCCAAACCCATCGGTTCTTCCCCTTCGGTACCACCCCTGCCTTCCCCCATAGATACCCCAACTGTTCGGTAGGGAGCTGTCGTCCCTGGCTACCTTTGCAGGGCTGGACAATAAAGGCTATCCTGTGGAATCTGCCACACAGCACTCCTGTCTCTCTGTCCCTGAGTCGGCCTGGGAGAACCTCACAAGGCAGAGCTGAAACCTCTGCTAAGAGCTGAACCACTGCTAAGAGCTGAACCACTGTTGCCCCTTGGTGAGGCTGTCCAGAGGCTGGAGACTGCCCGAGACCCCCAGCAGGCTGTCTCTAGCAAGACGCCTCTCTCTGGGAAGATTGCAGCTATCCAGACCGGACTACAGACTCCACAGTTGTCCACAGGTCTGGTGCTTCAGGACGAAATTCTGTTCCCTACAGTACTTTGGCCTTAAACATTTGCAAACATACAGCATTTCTTGGAAAAGAACCACAATCAAACAAGAAAAAAAAGACACAGTAGTATATAGTTTGTCCAGTATACTTTCTGAACTGTCAAGTGTGCATTGCCACTGTTTCCAAGCTGCTTATGGATCAGAAGTTCCAGAGATACATCTAGTTTTAAATGAGGCTGAGATTGTCTTTTATGCGTGTGGCCTAAGAAACCTGAATTTAAAGCAAGTACAGGACTGCAGCACCGCAGTGAATTCGTGAGACCTGGAAACATCTCCAGGGAGCATCATTCTCCCAGCACTTTCCTGCAAAACAAGCTCCTGTGATTATGAGAGACGTGTGAAAGCTTCTGCAGTAGCCTTGGTGCATTTTCTGGATGGAAGGGAGTTCAGGGTGCTGGAAAAAGGTTATTTAAGCGATCTCCAGTGCTTACTGGAGATAAAAAGGTTATTTAAGGAACTTCCAGTGCTTACGGATTTTGCTGATTCTTATGACTTTACTTGCATTGTGGCATTTAGTGCCAATACCACTGCTCCTGGGGAAATCTGATGAATCTGAGGATGTCAGAGTATGAGCATCTCTCAGGCTTGTGATCTCACTGTAAAGGGGAAAATGAGAAAAGAAGGCAACATTTAGAGGGAGACAAAAAGAATACATTTCCCAAAATTCATTTTTGAGGTTTAAGGACTTGGTAAGGACATTGTTTTGGTGACACACTTGCTTCTAAGTCCAAAACCATATTTCTTTGTTTTCACTGAGATTTTATTTTGGGTGCAATTAGTGATATGTTATAAACTCCAAATTAATCCTGTCAGCTGGCACATTGTTCTGCTTTGTCTCTGCTACTGTTCTGGGGTTTTTTTCTCAAATGGAGCATAAAATTTGTATATACTTACTGGAAACTGAAAGATTTAACAGTGCCTTGTGGAGTGCTGTTCAGTCAGTGTGAGCATAGCAGAGGTATTAAAGAGTGAATGTTCTTTTAGAGGTGCTGAGTGTTATGGTCCTGTTGAAAGATAAGTGAGAAATTCAGCTACATGTTTGTCAGAACTCACAAAACTTGCCAGACTGCAGGTATGTGGTGTCTGGGCTTTGGTATTAACTAGGTACAGTGCAAATACAGGTAGGTATAAGAACTGGAAACAAGAGGTTAGGTATAAAAAAATTGCACTAAGCCAGAATTCAAGATGATGGAAGAGAAAAATTGTCCTCCCAAAAATACCTCTCTAATTGACCACTGATAGAAAAACAGCTTCCAGGAGAGATTATTTTCCCAAATGCAGCAGTGAGAAGAAACAAAGTTACAACCAAAATCATACATATCCTGTAGGTTTATGATAATGCATGAAATATATAAGACATCAGAAGTGGTTCCTATTTCCTGTAGATTGTGGGTTGCCTGTTTTCTAAAGTTACTGCATGTTTCTCTGCCAAGTACTAACAGCACTTAAGTATATTTGCTGTATTTAAAGGAAGTTTTTGAATTGGAGATAAAGGCTCAGGATTATGAAGTTCCAGCAAACTGCCTAGGTGATGAAAGAGCCCACAGCTTGCTGGTCCTAGGGTGCTAGTAAAGTTACTTTCTGGTTATCAGAGATGATCCAGACTCTGAGATGTTTTCTGGCTCTTGATTGCCTTGTCATTGTGCTGGACATCAGTAGCAAGCAGGGAAGGTGTTTCTTTTGTTGCTGTTTGAGATGCAAAATTGCGATTTCTGCTCTGTCTCAGGTGCATCCCTGTGCAGGTGGGTAGATGGAAGCTTCCCCTCTGCAGATAGCTGTGATTTGCAGGGAATAGCATCTCCACAGCCTTGTTTTCAAATTCAGGTAGCTCTGGCCTAATTTTTCAAGGGAGCTGAGAAGGTTTTCCTGCTGGGAGAGAGATAACAGTGCTGTACTGTCTCACTGATGTCCCAAAGTCAGTGAGTGTAGCTCACAGTGACTAAAGGACCCTCAGGGGCTTGGAGGTGTGCTGCTTTCTGCCCCTTCTGCCACTCCTCTGAAGAGCTGATGGAAGAGCTGCCTTTGAGAAGGGGGTTTGGACCTGCTGCAATGAAGTAATGGATCACTGTGAAGCAGCAGTACCAGGGAGCATGAATGCAATTTTCTCCTGCATGACTTGGCTGAAGATTCAAGGTGTGCTTCTGTGAATAGGAACATAATTGATTAAAATGGCATGACTGTTGTGGCCATATTACAGTGGTGTCTTGCAGTGTTGGTACCTCAAAACTACCTTTTCTTGTTAACCTAAAGTTTAAACTCTGAGAAGACTAGAAATTTAAAACTCTCCCCCTGCAACCTTTGTAGACCTTGAGCTGTGAGCCAGACATAATAGATAAGCAAAGCAAATTTTGCTTTTCATTTGTGCTTTTTTTAATCCACCTGGAAGAGGTCTATACAGCTTTAAATGCTGTTGCATCTCATTTGTTATTGAATGTAAGTTGATGGCTATAGATTAGGTGTCAGGTAGCTTGTGAGGACAACTACCTGCCAATGACATATTATTAACAGTAGCTGAAATGATTGCACTTGTTCCAGAACAAAAGTTGGAGCTCTATCTATTCTTAACTTGCATTTCTCAACTATCTGATTGAAACTTAGTTCTGGGTGGTTGTAAAATAAATATAAATTTTCTTTATGATGGTCATTAGGGAACGATAGTTGTGGGATATTTTCAGGTGATACTATTGAATCAGACTAGTTGAAAGCTCACCCGTCAGCTAATTGTTTGTAGGCTTCAATTTATTTTTAGTAATTGTTTTATTTCTTTGGGAAAGGCTGAAGATTAAAATATCTATGTATATACTTGTGCACCTGTTTTCTGTGGCTGGTGGTACTGACATCAATATTTCTGATGTATTCTAGACTGTTTCCTTCATGCAAGCCTGGCTTAAATGACTTTAAAACATCTTTTTCCCCAGCACCAGAGAGGGAGCACCACAGTGTCTGGGGATGTGCTGGCCCCAGGGCCTGAGGATGGCATGTGTGCATGTGTGTTTATCTGAGGTATTCCTGCAAATCCTGGGACAGGGCTGCAGCAGGGCCACAGGCTGTGAGCCCTGTTGTGTGAAGATTTCCTGGGACTACAGCACTCATGAGATCAGGAGCAGAGGTATGGAGAGAAGAATTCAGCAATATTTACCAGGGGCTCTCACCAAACCAGACAACCCTGGTTTTCCCAGTAATTTGGGGGGTATCTGATTCCTTGGATGTCTCTGGTGTTTGCCTCATCAGGGGATTATCAGGGGGCCTGGTCTGAAGCACATTACAGGAAATAAGAGTTCGAAATGATCAGACTACTACAGGATGCTGTGAGAGTTTTACAGTGATGCTCATGCTGCGAGAGTCCATGGGTCAGGAGGAAAACAGCAACTCAAATAGTTACTGAGAAAGGGAATTACTGGCATTTAGTATCTGACTGTCCCATTAAAGGCTGAATGTGAGAATATTTATTCACTGCTTGTTGAGAGGGGGGTTGTCTTCTCTTTTTCTTTTGTTTTGCTTTACCTTGGGTTTTGGGGTTTTTTTTTTTAGAGTAGTTACGAGAACTGACTATTGGAAGCTGAGAAGATCTGGTGGCTCAAGGGATCTTTTTCCAGTTGTTTAGGCTAGGATTATTTGAGGTTTCATTTGCTTATTTCCTACCCCACTCCACAACTCTGGGAGCCATTACAGTTTCTGGAGATTATTGCTTTGGAAAACAACAGGTGGTCCTGTGGTACTTGCTGCCAGCCTGTGGGAGTCCAGCTGGTTGGAATGGATGGTGAGCTAGCCTTTGTTAACAACAAAGGCATCAACTTAAGGCCTTGGGAAGTGGGATGCTGAGAAAGGAAAGATCCACTTGGGTTATGGTGAGCAGAAAAGGACTATGGGTATAAGTATGCTAACCAGGCAATCCCTTATAAGGCAATGTTCTGAACTCTGGTTATGACTGGTTGGTAGAATACTCCATATGTGGTAATATTTCTAGATCACATTGCTCACTGGTTCCCTACCCTTAGATGATTCCTATATAATGTCATGTTTTCCTCAGTTTCGGGTCTTTGAAGGAGCTCTGTCCGTGTGACTTATTTCTTTGTCTTGCTATTAAAGTCTTTGCTTTTTGGGCTTTCTGCTTCATTCCTGCTTCTTGACTGGTGGGAACGTCCTAGCCCTTGTCCCTCTGCTGACAAGGATCTATTGCTGCTCCCCACAGCCAGACCGGGGCAGTGACACCAGCCATCCCTGCAAGAGCTGGGGAGCCTGGCTGGCAGGAGGCCAAGGAAGGGTGTGGAGAGGTTCTGTGGAAATTCTGATTTCCGGGCAGTAAAAATACATAGGAGGGATCAGAGGCACAGTTTAAAGGATCTGCAGAGGGATGAGCTTGACTGATGGCTCTTCCCTCCCACCCCAATTCCTATGAAGGACTTCTGTACTCAGGGCTTGTACTGAGGCCTCTCAGTCATCCTCTTGTGTATGCAGACCCTTTGTATGCAGACCCTTGCAGAATTAACTTTGCATCATTTGAACTTCTGCCCTGTCTTCAGGGAACCCCAAATAGTCCCTTACTGCTGCTCACACTGGCATGGAGGAGGACGTAAGGAGGATGTCAAGCAGTAAATTAATGATAACGTGTGAAATTCCTGGAACAAAGGAAAATATTTGTTTCTAAAAAGTTATTTCTGCCTATGTTTTAATTAATTCCAGTCTTTTCTGTGTGGCTATGTTGTCAGAAGGATAAGGTGTGAAGAGAGTTAAATGAGAAGACTTTTCTGTGAGGATGAAAAATTGGAAGTATGTACCCATATTTTGTAGTTAAATGGATTATACCTGTCAAGATGTGCTCTAGCTAGATGATGAGTAAGGCTGGGTTTCAAACGGGAGAAACTGATTTAGGAAGTGTGGAGGCTTTTTGGTTGTTTGTGGTGTGGCTGTTTTTTAAGTGCTTCTGGAGAGTCAGATAACTTCAAGAGTAATGTCATTGTTTTGGGGTCAGAAAGAAACCCTGAGTTGCTGCAGAAAGAGGTGTGGGGGGGTTGCTGTGTCTGAAAGCTTGTGAGCAGCCTGGCATGTGCAGCATTGTAGGCAATGGAGTGAGGAAACCCCCAGAGGGGCAGTGGTTTGCATTTATTTCACTAATTGTATTTTTATGTGAGTTACATTTGTTAACACTGTATCACACATTTTGCTGGCGTGCTGTAGAAATCTTTTCCAAAATAGTTAACAGGTGCTTCTAAACAAGATCTTCCAGACTAGACATCCTGAACAGTCGAGATGACCTAGAAGTGGTAGTAGCCTCACATGGAGTTACATTGCAATCACAATAACTCAATTGGCTCATTATCAAATTCTCCAGCTCCCTGAATTGCTGGCTTCACTCCTAAGCTTTCTGTAAGTGCAACTTCTGAGTTTCTGGTGTAAGAAAAATCTCAACAGCTTTTAGTTATCTTTCTGGCAACTTTTATCAGACTTTTTAACTAAACTTCACAGCTCCAAGCTGCCTTCTTGGCACCAGCTTTAGGGAGCTGAGCCAGCACTAATGCCAGCCCCATCAGGTCTGCACCTGCCCTCGGGCTGTGATGGTTGCTGTGATGCTGATGGTGCTTCTGGTGCCAAAAAGGAGCCTCCTTCCCAAAAATAAGAGTCAGCTGGCATGCTCAGCTCCTGCTGCTGCAAGTAAGCTCAGGTTTTCTGAAGGCTGGCCCTGAAGTGGCAGCCTTTCCACTGCCACAGAAACATGAGAGTCAATAGGAAAGACTAACAGAAGTCCATGGTACAGATTTCATCCTTGTGAGGCCCCCAAACACCAACCCATGTCAGGAGTACCTGCTCTAGCCTGAAGCTACTGAAGAAAGAAAATGTGTAAGTTAGCATTTAAGGGGTAACAATTTTCTGATGTATATTGATTTCACGAGTTAAAACTAAGGATTACTGAATGTTTATCTGGGATATACAGCAGAAAATTAAACTTAAAGGGGATTTGGAGAATGTCTATTAGAAGAAGAAAGTTCAGTTCTATCCATGCAATTTTCTGAAAATAAATGCACCCACACTCCATAATCTTTAATCTTTTATGCTCTTTTTAATTTCTACCAGTTGTGAAAATTGGAGAACAGAAACTAGTTTGCTATCCTTGTTTAGCCAAAAGAACTTCCTAGAGTAAAAAAGAAGTTAAGTAATGTCTATTGTGCAAGACTAGTAGGCCTTCTTACAAACTAGGATGGGGTTTATAAGGCATAGCCTAGGCATGGCCATTTGACCCTTGGTGGGTTGAACAGAGGGCTGGGATTTACCTGAACTCAAAGCTGAATTAGGAGAACTGGATTTGTCTTTACCAGGAAGCACAATTTGTAGTTGTTCAGTAGATACAGGGTGAAATAGTGAAGGGGAGATGAAAAGCACAAGCAGTAGTTTGTGCTAATGTTATGTGGAAGGAAGAAAAGTAAACAGAAAGACTTTCAGATAATAGAAATACCCAGTCGTGATCTTCTGTTTGCTGTAGGGTAAACTGCAGCTCCTCAGAACAAACGTAAATGTTAGAAGCCCGTGGGAGAGATGAGATTACCCAAAAGTTAGATACAAAAAGCTTCAGTGTGTTGAAGTAAATGGTCCTCAAAAGGAATGCTAAAACATTTCTCTTCTGTGAGTCCAGTGCTAAACAGTAACTGTAAAATCAAGTGATAAAGTTAATCAGATGGAGCAATGTATGTTTGGCTGCTTGTAGCTGACAACTGGCCCTGACAACTGGTGAAGGCTGCAGTGCTTTGATGGGTATCAGCAGGCTTCTGCATTCCTACAGTATTTGCAGTTAATGAGATTATTGGATTGTTGTGTGATATATTAAAAAAGCTAATACTGTATTTACAATACTGAGGTACCAGAGATGTAGACAGATGAGATCAGAGTGTAGGGATGAGACTTGTAAATGGGGATGTATATTTCAGAGATTTTGTCCATTGACTCTACTGCTTGCAGAGAAGAGAGATGATTTATTAGAGTCCATAAATGCCATTAGTACACTACATTTGAAATGTATACCCAAATCTTATTTACCATTGTCCTGTGTAAAGAATTTTAGTTATCTAAGGTTTAAAGGAAAATACCGCTGGGGAAAAAAAAACATTACAGTAAACTGACTTTCTTTCTGACATAAGTTTTAAAAGTAGTTATAAAAGGGAAAAATGTGAGCAGCATTCATTTTATACTACAGTACCTTGTGGAAGCAATATACAAGAACCATTAATGTTTTTTTAGAGACCTATAACTGTGCAGTTGACTGATCTGACTGTATGATAAGAATTGACTCCAGTACCATCCTGTCTTTTTTCTTTCTTTGTTTTCATGGCCAGTTGTTAAGCTCTATCCACCCAGCCACTCTGTTGTTATGCAGGATTTTCCTTCTCACACCATGAGTTTCTGTTGCATGTAGTGAGGTGCCTGGAACAGAGGGAAGCCTGCAGCCAGGTACAGGTGACCTTCTCTGCTCCAGCACTGGCACCCCTGTCAGAAGCCATGACATTTAATGCTGTACTGAGAGTGGCTCTGGGGGAGCCTGGGCACAGAGATGCTCTGCTGTGGGACACCCTTGGGATCTGATCTGACTCTGTGATCCTGCAGATCACAGGTGGGTTTCTGTGTTCGCTTTGTTGTTGCTTTTTGTTCCCAATTTGTATGAAATTAGAATAGATAAATAGATAAATTCATCCGAGTAACCATGTTTGAGTCAGTGGGAAGCAAGAAGAACCCTCTTGGTGAGACTGGCACTGATACATGCTGGGAACAGCCATGGCAGTGTAATTATAAAATTTTATTGTTAACTGAGTGTACCAT
Organism: Cisticola juncidis; assembly: GCA_013400215.1. Lineage (NCBI taxonomy): Eukaryota > Metazoa > Chordata > Aves > Passeriformes > Cisticolidae > Cisticola > Cisticola juncidis. The sequence goes on along the minus strand of VXBR01001749.1, from coordinate 34,588 downwards.
ATATGCTTTCATTTTTATTATGTTAATAATTTTCAGTGGTTTGAGCTTCCTTCTATATAGTCTGGTAGCAGAAATTTCCCCAAACAAGCCTTTAATAATTTCCACTCTGCTGCTTTCATGAATATCTGTATAGGAAGAATCACATTACTCCATTATATTATTTTTGTGTTCAAACCCAAGCCATTGGGATACACTTGATTTCTCTGACACCCTAGCTCTGCTTTTCCAAGAGTGAGCGTACTAGATCACTTATTTGAAAAAAAGCAGCTGAATAGTGTGCTTAATTTCATGTTAAACTATCAGGCCTTATTTATTTGAGTCTGTCAAAGATGCATTTGATATGAAAGACTTAATTCTGGTACAGTCTTTTCCTGACAAGGTTTAGTCTGGTACTGACACAGAGACTTAGTCATACATAGAAGAAGTTATTCAAATAATAATAGAAGAAAATTACTTTGAAAGAAATGCCAAATATCCATGCTTAGAAATACTTGTATTAAATTGAGTCCAGTTGTTACAAGCTTCAAATGCAACTCCCCCACCCCCCAAAAAAGAAATTCACAGCAGAGCTTGATATCACTTGCTAGATAAATTCCTTTTGACTGGTTCAGCTGAAGGGAGAGGAGGCCCCTTGCATGAATGCAGGTGTCAGAAGGTCTCATATTTGCCTCAAAATCCATTTCCTTGTCTGTAAGCTCACAGAGGAGAAAAGAGGTAGGGTCTGAGAACAGACAGCAGCAACCCATGGTGCCCACTGTGACCTTGTAAAGCAATTTAGGCCCAGCTGTGTGAAGAATTTCAATGACACAAATAGATGCATGGGGGCTGCAGTAGCCCTGTGCCTCACTTTTCCATCAGTACTGTGAGGGAAATGGTAGTTACTTACCTGTATTTGCACCCTTTGTGGGTGCATGGTTGTTACATGGACTTTAAGCTGTGGTGGGTGCAGTACTCTGGTTTAATTTCATTTTTTGCACACTACAGCAATATACTGTGCAAGTGAGTTACCAAAATAATCTGGAGCCCACCCAAAAATCCAGATGAGAATGGATTGTTTTCATCAATTCTCTCTTTTTTTCTTGTTTCATCCCACTAAATCTACTCCTCCACAGTTTACTGAAGCAGGGATGTACCTTCCGCCCCTGGCACAGTGCAGCATGGCTCAAGAATACAGAACCAATTTGTCTGTATGACAATATGAAAACTTGATACAACTACAAAAATAGATTTTTTTTTCCATGCAAGTGTCTGTTATACTCTTCTGATATGGATGAATACACACAAGTCACATAAATTACCATCAACATAAAGTGAAAGAGTTGGTTCCTTTAGGCATGGGATTATTAATTTTTAACTTGGTACTGGTGCATCAAAGGGCATGTGATTGAAGGATTGATAAGTTATTTGTATTTTTCCTTTAGACTGTAAATGGAGCAGTTTTCAGACACTATTAAGCCCTTTAAAGAACAATTCTTTCTGAATTTTGTGCTTTTGAAGAGTGTCAGAAAATTTCTTCTCAAAACAAACCTCATGCAATTCCTGCTTATGGAACTGGAATGACATATTGGGAATCTATAATAACAACTGCCAGCACATTAAGCAGGACTTAATATTTTTCTAGTTTCTCCTCACTTACCAGTGATGTTATCAACCCTTCCCCTTGAGAACACAATTCATGGTGTCTGTGTGACACCCATCCTTTTGCAGGGCTGCCACAGACAAAGAAATTGTGTCACCTGATAGAGGGGCTTTGGAACTTCTTCAAATCCCAGGACTGTCCAGGCATAGGTGTTGTTCTGTTATCTCCCTTTCTCCTCAGCCACTCTAAATCCATATTGTACTTGTGCATAAATAATATCTAGTTTGCAAAAATACTGACTGCTACAGAACAGCCCTAGTTAGTAAGCAGAACCACCAGATCACAGATAACTGGGATTTTCCCCCTTCTTCTCTGTAGTGTTGATAAGTTATTGATTCCAATTCCAGCTGTATGAGGTGATTCTCTGTGGATGTTTTTCATGCATCACTCTGAGCTCAGGTCCTGAGGTAAATCATTTCCTTCTTTGCTGTCTGTCAGTGTCAGAACGATTGCTTTGGAGCAGCTGCTCAGAGGGACCATGGTGGTGGGCACGGGGAGACTGTGTATGGCCCAGGGTGCTTCCTTCCCTCTGCTCCCACGGTTACAGCTGCAGAGGCTGTTCCTACTGCTGCCTGCAAATGCCATCCAATTTTCTCTGCAGTATGTCTGCAAATAGTTTGGGTTTGAATCCTTTTTAATGATCCTATGGTTTGTAATTTCCCTAAGTAGCAGGCTACCATACTCCCCTGTACTGCCCCTGGTGTGGTGACTTCTCAATATTTGACCCAAAACATGAGTATTTATTCTTCTCTTGACATCTCCTGTTCAAATTTGATGAAGCACAGCTTGCTGCTCATTGTCAGATCAGCACAGGAAAAGACTTGCCACAGAAAGCCCTTATGGTATGGCGCAAAGCTGGTGGAGCTGTGTGTCCTTTCCTGCTTCCCAGTGCTTCTGGCATGGCAAAAAGGCAAATCCCAACTGTGCTTCCACACGTGGTGTTGCCAGGTAAAAGCTCTTTTGTCTTTTTGCAATTGTAGAAAGACCCAGATTTGGAAGGTCTCCACAGATGGCAGCATGGGCATATGAAAGCAGACCTTCCTATACACGCTCGGAAAGATGCAAAACCAAAACATCCTAAGCAGCAGAGATGCACTTCTGCATCACTTATTGGGAAAGCTGTTGCTGGTGAAGGTTGTAACTCTAATGCACACTCCAGTGTGCATCCTCTGTGATTATAGATAATGCCTGGGAGGTATTGCTGCAATGACTATGAAAGTGCAGCGTAGGCCCTGGCCTCTCTGCTGAGCTGCTGAATTTTTAGTTCCACAGCTGGCAGCAATACTAAAAATCGTGGGCTTGTGCCACTGACAGTGATTTCTTGTACCCCAAGTTCAATAAAAACCTCACAATACTTTCACTGATGTAGTTAATATTTTCTCAACCCATGTCAACAACCTTATGTTCTGAATCTGACTCCTCTGAATCAGAAAGTGGACGATTTCAGCAGCAAATTTTGCTAGGCAGCCACTGAGTTGACCTAAACCATTTTAACATGGTGATTTAGAGGCAAGAGGCAACTTCTGTTTGCTTTGCCATATCCTGAATCATCTGTGCTTGTTCTCCTCATAGTTACACTGTGTCATTTTAATAGAAGTACTATAGCTGAAGCATTTACACTCAGCTCCAAAATCCCTTTGAATGTTATTGTAAGAAAAGGTTGCTTTATAGGAATATAGGACACAAATTATGACCAGTCTGGAGCTGACATGGAGATTTGGCACTCAGTCTGGAGTGCATTCTTTCAAGAGGTGTTTCTATAAATTCTGCCCTGTTCCTGATAAACAGGTAGTCTCTGTTGTCAGTCTCTAACCATAGGCTTGTCAGATGTGATAAAAGCAAAGGAATATATACAGTGTGTGTTGGCTGATTGCACATTGTCTGGAGCTGTATAATTTTCCCACACTGTTATTGCTTTCAAGTGATTTATTTGTGCAATTTCTTGGGGAAAGTCATCTTCAGGTTTCAAAATGCATAGTGTTATGATCTTAGGGATTTATTCTCACTGTGTAAATGGGGACTCTCAGTGTAATCTATGAAACTACTCTAAGATAGTATGGAGAACTGATCAAGACTGCTTTTAGAACATGGACATCAGCAGAATGACTGCTGGTTTATATTAACATTCCTGACGTATAAAATGTGACTGGAGAGCAGTTGATAGTCTAAGAAGAAGCACTGCTTTTGGATAAAAATTATTGAACATAAGGAGCAATGCACAGAAGGTTTTAGAGGTGTAGTGTGTAGAATTTCCTATGTCTCTTAAAAATAAATGTCTTGTTTTCATGATAAGTACTGTCTTTTTCATCCCCTACAGGAAATACTTCAAATCTCATGGAAATAAGTAGGGAAAGCAATCATAGTTTCTTATTCATTTTTGGCCTCAGAGGAAGGAGACCAACTTTTTTTGATGACTATTCATACTGTAACTGAACCAGGGTAATTACTATGCAAACAATACCCAGTTTTCTCATAGCTTCAGGAAATTTACTATCTCATTATTTGTTTGCTTGTTTGTTTCCCATTGCCTGTAAATCACTGGCTAGGTAAAGATTAATCTGGTGAACCCTTTGATAGTTTGATCAATACACTTCATATGCAGAGTGGTAAGGTCCTGGCTATAGGAAAAGTTGGGCAGTTTAAGATGCCAGCTTGTTCTCTGATATTTTATTATTCCTTGGCTGTTAGAAATAAGCACCTTTCTGGCTGATGTGGAGGAGCAGCCATGTGGCTCAAGCTCCTTAAGTTGCCTAGAAGAAACCACGAGGAGTTAGCTATATTAATTAGTTTTTCCTTTATGCTAAAATTTCATGGACTGCTGTTGAAATCCTTCTTTTGTGGCTTGTGAAGTTTTTTTGTATTGGTCAAACACCCTGAACTCAATAGTTTTCTCCCTGGGCTGTGGGATGGAAACATGTCTTGTTCTTGTAAAAACAACAATGCTTAATGTAGTGAAAAAATTTCCTTTCCTGTGCAGGGCATGTGCAGAGAAAAAGACAGTAAAATTACTGGGATAATATGGATACATTAGGAAAACTTAATTATTTTCTTTTTCAGTGCTTGCAAATATGGTGCTGTGCTGCAAGGAAGTAACTCTTGTAGTTTTACAAGTAAGTGGTTGGGGTTTTGTTTCTCTCTAGTCCAGTCTCAAGCTCTGCCTTACCTGTCTACAAGGCTGTTGTGGGGAGCAGCTCCTGTCTCCTTACTGGCTCCTTTTGAGGAACAAATCACATCAAACATGCTGGAGCTGTGGCAGATAACTTTCCTCACCACTGCCTTTCTTTCAAGATGGGCAGCACTGCTGGAATGTTTTTTTTTTTCCAGGTGACAGAGCATGTTTTATTTACTACAGGAAGCAGAAATATCTGTGTCCCTTGCCCTGATGACTTCAAATCATGTTCCCCTCTACTTTTGTTTTATTGGCTTGTTGGTCATGAAAGTGCAACCTCCTACTGTTTTGTTTTTGTTGCTCTATAAATTACTGAATATTGCCAAATTTCAGCTCTTCGGAGCCAGACTGGTTTTGAGGTTGTGGCAAGCAGGTGTTCTGCACTTCTGTGTTCTTTACTTTCAACTTAGAGATGGTATTTTCTGCTGACTGTAAAAAATGACAGGGAGTCTTTGGATGCTGAACACATGACTGTTTTTATCCAGGTAGAGAATTCAAAAGAAATCTTCTCTTTATAAAGGAATAAATGCCAGAGTAGCAGTACTGGAGCCCCAGTTTGGGGTCATGGTAAAACTGCAGAATCAGAGTCCCCAAGAGTGCTCTGACAATTACAGTCAAGAACCTGAAGCTAAAAGTCCAAATAACCAACACTTAGGGTTACTTCATACTTTCCTTTATCAGATCTGACACCACCTTTTCCAGTCTTCCATATTTCTGCAATGCTATGAAGGAGTTGGGTGAGCAGAAGTCGCTTTGTAAAAAATGAAGGTATGGATATCATTTAGTTTACATTACTATCTGCACAGGACCTTTCTGCTCCTTAGTAGTTCCACAGATACCTTCTCAGCCAAGACCCTATCATTAGCCCCCTGGAAAGGATGAGGACTTGAACTCCAATGCCCAGAACAACCCAAAAACTTCCAAATACTGGGGGAAGTGCACTGTTCTCCATAAGTTGAGTATGTGCTTGTGAGTTCAGTTTGGATGTGAGGTGTCCTCCATCTCTATACCTCCATCTGTTTTCTGTCTGTTTTCTGGATCTAATACCCCCTTAGTCTGCCCAAGGTGAGAAAATGTCTTCCTTTACACATTCCCAAGTGTGCTGATGCCCAGCTCAGCTTGTCTGTAGTGAATCAATACTTGTGAGAGAAAAAAACACATGCCATCCTCTATTAGGTGTCCAGTACAGAGAGAGAAAAGAGCAGTATCTCCCTGTCTCTATTACCCTATATTAATTGAAACCACAGCCTTCTTGACCAGTTCAAGCCCCATCTCAAATAAGGACTAGACAGCCTCTAAACTGTCTGCATCAAATTTACTTGCTGGTGACTTGGTCCTTCCCTGGGGATATGGTTTGGTGCTTCCTGGCAACAGGGAGCTGCAGAAAGCAGCATTTTTCTTGACTGAGTTTCTAAGTTCCAGTCTACCTGCACCATCAGAAATGTTCATCCTCTCTACTTTAGGAACTCTAAGCTTGTTTTTTGAGTGACTAAAAAACCCACTTTAGCATGTTTCATGTGCTCCCCAGTCCCTCAGGCTCCTCCACTAGCAATTCCTTTCCTACCCATTTTCTTAACAAGTATAATTTTGCAGGTTTTGTCACAGAAAATATGATCTTACTGTTATCTCCTATACCTTAAAAATAAACTTGCCAGCCTTCACTCAGTTTCCATTGCTCCATCCTGTCATATTTTACCCTAAAGCTTAGTGAACCACTTTCTGGTGTCTTAATGTAGATTCTTTCCAGTTCATCCTTATTTCTGAACTGAAATACCTGCAGCAGTGACACACCTTTGCTGGAGATCTAACTACATTTACATTTCTTCCTGTTATGAGTCATCTCTGGAAATCTCATATATGAACCCAGACCCAGGGTACTTTGCACACTTAGTAGATGCAAGCTAAGATTGTACCATTTTGGACAACTCTGTGGTAATTCAGTTAGCAAAATTCAGTCCTTTGCCACTTCCTTGATGAAGGTCACTTTTTTCCCCATTTTTTTTTTTTTTCAGGTACTGAAGACAAAAGCACTCAGTGCTCATGGGCCAGCCTACAAATGTGACTGTTGTTTCAGTGTGTCCCTCATTCTCTCTTACTAATTCAAGGACAGCCATACTTTGCTGCTGCACTCTGTGTAGCAGCATTTCTATGTCTGCACAGTTACAGTTCTATCTCAGGTTTTATCTTATTTAGAATGACATAGGGGGACCCTCGCAATTCCATTCTATTTGCTTAAAATGCTGCTGCTGATCCTAATTTCTTGCCTTGCTAATTTAAGCACTTCATCACTCTTTTTGCATGTCTTCACTGATGTTTTATTCCCCTCTATCCGCAGTCATTCTGTGTTTTTAGGACCCTTCCATGCCTGTCCAATGAGGCTGTGAAACCTGTACCAGTCTTTCTCACCCTCTTATTTCACCTTTTGTAATGTCTCTTGTCTAGGGCAGTCAAAGTTCCCTGTAACCCCAGCAGGGGAGCTCCACTGGGTGCCTCCTAGTCTAGTATTGAAATTTCTCCTAGTAATAACCCCTGTGTGTCATCTGGCCTGGCTTGTGCCTGTACTGATGTTTTCTAGGAAGTGGCATTTGAGGGGACAGCTTTTCTGGCTTTAATCACCCAAAAATGAAGCCTTGGTAGCGATGTACTGCTATAATACAGACAATGCAGCTTACTTGGGAAGATTTTGGGTTATCTGTCACATAAGCTCCTCCTATACAAATTGTTTAGGCTGAAAGCATCTACATTTTATGCATGTAGTTCTATAAATCAAATTGTTTTCACAGATCACGCTTCCCTTTTATTGCTCTTTGTTATTTTGGGGGCATATAGTAGCTTTCTCTAAAATGTTGCCTTAATTGCCTTCTGTGGATGTACCCTATAAATTCTGACAAGTACTTTCAATAGTGAAAGCAAAAGCATATTTCTCTTCTAGTGGAGCTTGCTCAACAAACTGCCTGTACCTTTTCCATGGGGCCTTGCAAAATGGTCAAGAAGAATAATGCTATTTAATTTATGATCCATTAATATTTATTGCGCATGCAATCACTGGCATTTTGTGTGAGAGAGCTGGGCAGCAGTTCTTATAATTGAAAGAAGTTATATATTTACCCAGGCTACCCAGATAATTCACATGGGATAATTTTTTGATTCTGGTTTTTTTTTTTGTGTGTTGATGAATTTACTGATAGTGGCCAATGAGGTTAGTTTTTTAAGCTGATTTGCTAGCTCATATTTAATTGCTCAAAAATGACTAAATTCAACTCCTTTATTATTAGGGTCCTATAAGTGTGTTGGAAAAGGCTTGCTTATATTGCTGCACAATTAAGGATCTGAAACACAAAATAAGCTGAGTTGGAAGAAACCCCCAAGGATCACTGAGTCCAGCTCCTGGTCCAGCATAGCATCCAATTTTACTTCTGAACTGATATCTGCTTCTCTCCCACACAGATGAGGACTGGGGGTTCCTTACATTGTGATTTGCAAAAGGGAATCCAGAGCCCCTGGTGCATGATGCTCCTGCCCCTAAACACACACCTGATTCCACAGTGTGAGGAATTGCTTTTGCAAAAACTTGCATCAGGGCTTAGCTTTATAGTGAATCTTCCTGCAAACTCAGTGTGAAAGCTGGCATAAAAGAGGGCTCTGGTGCCACAGGATCATCTTTTCAAAACAATGTGATTAATTTGGGGGCATAAATTAGATGTGCAGGTATTTGTGGAGCAGGTTGCCTGACATCACATGTAACGAGGTTTTAAAATTCAGGTTATATTGGTTTCTCTTGATACATGTCTGCTCTTCTCAGTTTCTGAGGGGAAGTAATGTTATTTGCTCAAATCAGGTTCTGGTTGCAATGTAAGTTTTATGTCCCGAAGTATTTTATGTGTCTTACTTTAGAATTAGCTGCTACAAAGAAGGTTCCGGCTGATAGATCACTTGGGAAGATGTTATACGATCTGATGATGCTGTGTAGCAGTGCATTTCCACACCCAAGCAGGTGTCTCAATACAAGGGAAAGAGTTTCAGCTTACTTTGGAACATGAGAAGAAGTTAAACTAGAATTTTCTGTAGCCTTCTCATTGTAACTGGCTCAGTGCCAGCACAGAGGCACTGACTGGGCTTTGGGAGTGCATCTCAAAGCCCGGTGCCAATTTCATTGGGCAAGGTGTCAAACAGCCCATCTAAACAATCAAGTACTTAAAGGGCAGCACAGAGGTGCTCTAGGCTTTTTTGAATCCCTTAGCTGTTGTGAGAGTGTTTTCTACACTGTGTTCGACTTGTATTTCTTTGTTCTATTATTATTTTTGTCATTATTAAAATTTTTATTTTACAAAGCATGTCCACGGAAGCCATCTTGCTAATACTAAGCCATTTCTCTGCAAGGCTGGACCCTCAGAGGTACTGGAAACCCCAATAATACTGTATGTCTGATAACCATCAACACAGAACACGTGGAAATCCAAACAGTTTTGATTAATTGTTGAGGGTTTGTTTGGTTGTTTGTTTTTTAAATATAGTGATACTTGCAGCTGTAACAGACTGGAGTCTGTGACTGTATCACTGAATAAATAGCTAGAGGAATATTATTTCTAACATACTGAAAGAAATACAATTTTTGTTCTTATGAAAATTGGAAACCTTGAAAGCAGCAGTATTGCAGCCCATTAAGAGACTCAGCAGTGCACTACTCAGAACTGAAGTGCTGCAGTGATACAATCCTGGCTAATATTGATGTAAGAACACAGAGATAATGGAAGTATTCACTTTGTGCCCGTGTTATACAATGGGATTAATTGTGATTTGGTCTAGGGTATTATTTTGATGAATTATTCCCAGTAAGATATTCACAGAACAAGAGGGACTTCAAGATTGGTGAAGCACAACAATCCTATTAGCTGGTTTGAGAAGACCTGATTTAGCTTTGTCTTCTGAATGCAGTCATTTGAGTCTAGGAGGGTGGAAATGTCTGCTCAGGTTCCATCCAGGCAGCAATCCTCCCGCTGAGAAGGCTCCCCAAAGGACTGTCCCTACTGTCCTCTGGTTCCTCAGTGCTTTGTCCCATTACTTCAGTGCTTGTACCCTGGAAAATGTCTAAATATGCATAGGGTAAATACAAGCAAGGGAGCAGGTTTAATTGCTTCGTGGATGCCAAATACATGATCTTGCAGAAACCCTTCCTAAATGCTTTGGGACTTTTGCCTGAATAAGGGCAGCCAGAAACTGTCACTTGCAATTTTTCTTACATCACACTGTAGCTGGAAAAGATTCAGGAAAAACCCGGAATTATTAGCAATAGTAAACTCCCAGCACATATGGCAGACCAGAGTCCCTCACTTGCATTTTGAAGTTGCACTAAAATGGCAGTAGTTACTAACTCGTGCATAGTGCCCATGACAGAAGTCAGAGCTTCTAAATAGAAAATGAAGAAAAAATTAGAAAGGTGTTGTCTTTTAGTTCCTGCAAGACATGTCAGTTCTTTTATGGAGCTGGAAGAGATTTGATGTTTAAGTTTGAATAGGGAGAGCAGGGAAAGCAATGCAGTATAGTCAATGACAACTTACACACTAACATTTAACAAGCTGATTTTTCTGATGTGGAGAAGCAGTAGCATTTTATTTGTTTCCATAAGTGTGCATCAGAAGCACAAGGCTGTGCTTTTGAGTTATGAGGAAAGATGAACATTAATAAGCAGGCAGGTCAAGAACACACCACAATACAGAGGATTTTGTTATTTCTTCAACATTTGTCACCAGATGCTAGCCCTCCAATACATTTTGCTTTGAGATATAGTTTTTAAGTCTTGCTTAGATCTGACAGCAGTTAAAGTCCCTTGAGAACTTTGAAAAGGCAATCTCAATCCAGCTGCTGTATTTAGAGCTACACATGATGAAAAGTGTTGTAAATGACAGAATCTATCTTCTAAAAGATTTGACAAATGCAGGGGCTCTACCTGTAAGGATGAGAGCTATTTTATTGACTTGCCAAAAGCAATGGCTTCTGTGAACTGCACAACTAAAACAGTGAAAACATGCAGTGAGGCAAGTTGCTGGGTAATCACTTATTCTTCCAGTGAGCAGTAAATACCTTTTTGCTAACTAAATGCTATGTTCATGAGCAAACCATAGAGAAGGCACAATAAAATTCAAAGTAAATCTGCCTCCTGGTGTTCAGCACTAGGCTGCAGTTACCGTGTCACTTCCCATAAACTGGCTAGCTCAGGCCCCTTGGTTTCTCATCTAAAGCAGACAGTTCATGAGATCCTTCAGATCACTGGATGAGACATCATTACCTGCATTGGGGCATTTTTAATAACTTGCCAATTATTGCAATCTTGATTGCTTGCTAAAGGTGATCTCGCTTGCTTGCTAAAATAGTTTGTCCATTTTTTTTCACAAAGCCTAAATAGAAGAAAGGTGCTCATCATCCAGCAGTAGTAGTTTTGCAGTAGTATATAAGTATGTATTTTTTTTATTTTCAAATAAAACCCAGACCTTTTAATTAGCATTTTAAGGACAGTGTTAATCAGGTAATGCCATTTACCATTATATTAGCTGGTCAGCTTCTTGGCGAAAAATCCTCACTGGCTTTACAGTGTGAGCTTTGCTGACAACAGGGATTTTCTGAGACAGCTGAATTTTCCTGGGAAGACTTGATCCCAGAGAGGAATATTGCAGGGCTGTAGTGCACAGTGCCAGTCCTGGACAGCTTGCATGGCTCATTGAGGGCATGGTGAGCGTGAACTTGATGGAGACTGGATCTTCTGCACCTGCTGGGGGCTTGGGGCCCTGGCTGCACTGCCACACACCACAAACCCTTAGCTGGATGCAGCCTATGAACATACATATTCCTCAAGCAAATGTTAATCTTTCAACAGCACACCCTCTGGCAGCCAAGCAGAGAAATCCCCATTTCTCTACCAAAGTCCAATCGGAATAGTTAAAATCTTCACTTAAACCTTAATAATATAATCCACGGTATTTTTCAGAAAAGCCATTTTCTCCCACAAGTGCTTTTCTAGCTAGAATTGCGGCATTGAAAAGAGTGAATATAATTCTGCAAATCTCTAAATATACTGTCTGCAATACATTGATGTTAAGTCAATGTACTGAAAACAACACAGCGAACACAAACTGCAGTTTCTCTCTTCGGCAGAAACCCAAGGATGCTTATTGGACAAAATGATCTGAATCACTGATCCCTGATGGCATTTAACTCCAGCCAAAGCCCAAACTGCCTATTACATTTCCCCTGTGCAGCTCCCAGCAATGTAGTCTTAGTAATGAGTCTTTGCACTTGACACAGTGCAGTTTCTTTGAGGTTTTTTTTTTTTTCATATACAAGTTTGTCTTTCCTCCCAGCCCCCAACCCTTCTGCTAATAATTCCCCTCACCTTTTTTAAAAAAAATCCCTTTATTCTTTCTCCCTGCTGGTATAGGATTTCACAGTAGCTGAAAAGATTTTGTAGTGATTGTGAAGAATATTTTCCATACAGGTAGTTTCCATGCAGGTATCACTGAACAGAGTGGCATTATACAAGTGGCACTACCTTTTCTATGTGACCTAGAGATGTTCTGGTCTCTCCACTCAATAGCTGATTTGTGAATCTGCAGCAGTGAGCTGGAGGAAATGGATAGTGTGGTAAATTTAGAAGAGGAGAAAATTTAGGGGTGAAGTGCTATAGCTTACTCTGGTCTGGAGAGAAACGCAAAAAAAAAAAGAATTGTCATGGCTCAGCTTGGGAAGAAAAGTGTGGAGAGCAAGCAACTGGATTTCAGTCCTACCTTCAGAGGCTGTGCTGCCCCTTGCCAGTCTTGTGCTCTATCTTCTCTTTCTTAGGCTGCAATCTCTATAATCTGGGGGTGTGCCCATGCAAATAAAAATGTGGGAGGGAGGGCACAGCATGTGCACTGTTCTTCCTGTGGTTCCTATGGAGGCAAATAAAAAATGAAAAGCATTATTATTTATTCATTCTGCTGCATTATAGGCAAGTGTGACTACAGACTTGCAAAAGACATTAAATTTCAAAAGTCAAGTGCTGAGAACTTCTGCAAACTTTGGTGCAGCCCTTTGTTTCTGTGGTTAGGAAATGGCCTTCGACTACCCAACTGCAAACTGGAGGGAAGCATCAGAGTGGGAAGAATGAATGAGGGATATGGATTGCAGGCTGTTTCTTGGGGCAGAAAATGAAAAAGGTAAAGCTGAGGAATGAAGGTGCAGTCAAAAAGAAAGAGGCAAGGGCGCACTGAGTGGACCTGTGATCTGGGTTATGTGTTGCTGGAGATTGCACAGCACAAAATGATGCCTTCCTGATGAAGGCTGGCCTGGATGGTGCTCTGGAGAGTTACATTTGCTCAGTGCCTTTGTTCAGTGTTTCCTTACCTTGTCAGTGTGCAGCTTTTCTGATTGTTACACACTGTGTGGCCTACTTTGCAGAAATACTGACTTGCAGCTGCACATCAAGTAGATGTGCTTTGAACCAATAACCACAATGTTGCATTAGCTGGTTCAAAAAGTCAGGCATGAGGCATCTTATTTAGGCACAGAAAATTCCTTTGTAATATCGACATTATTTTCTCTTTGCCTATAATCATGGCCAGAAGTGTCTGTAGTGGGGAAAATCCCCTCACCTCAAACAAATGGCATTTATTTCATAATACCTCTAATTTTTATGAAGTCCTAATATTATCCCGTCAGATACTATAAAAGTCCCTAAGGCTTTTAAAATTAATAATTCTCTTGTCAGAGGAAGCTTTAAACAGTGTGCTGTAAATATCTCAGTGAGCAAGGGATATACTGTAAGTTGGAATACAAACAAAATCTGGGCTAAGGTAGACTTTGCACAGATGTTAAAATATAGGGCTGTTAAGTTGGTTTGGTTTAATCAAACAAAAGTGGGCTACTGTGGAGTAAAAGGAAGGTGAGCAGTATGGTAGTTGATCTGTGGTCCCAGGCCAGATGAGTTGTTCACCTAAAGGAAGCTTTCATTTCATTTAAGAGGATAAGAGGATAAGAGGAAGGGGCTGAAAAGGCCAAGTGAGCTATGGAAATGAATAGATGGGAAGGTGAATACCAGACCAGATACAGAGTGAGGAAACTTGATCAGGTGCTGTATACCTGCAAAATAATCAAGAAACTATTGGAGAACGGGGGCAGAGGGGAAGAAGAACGTAGCTAGAAGAAGCACAAGTGTAGGGATGTGCTAGTAGAGTGAGCTGGTGATGGGCACAATCAGCATTTGGGCAACAAAAGCAGTACTGAGACAGTGGAATTAATTGCTGCAGCAGTTTCCTCTGTCTGTGCTCTAGTTTTAGACTCAAGAAGGCAAACTGGTGCTTTGCTGATCCTCTGTGGAGGGAACAGCATTTGCTTCTGGCTCTTATCTACAGCATTGCCTAATCCTGTCTGCTAGGCATTTTTCCTCACTGGTGACTGTTGCAATGCTTACATGAATCCATACACTGCCCTTTTAAAATAAGAAGAACACGAGGATTTTATAATTAAAAGTGGGTATGTCAGTTTTGTTGCTTGCTTGTTTTGCATCACAGGAGGATGAACTGAAGCATTTGGCTTAGCTCCTTTATGCTGTACGCTTACATGTATCCTTTCACTATGTCCACTCCAATTCATATTCCTACTAAAATAAGCAGTCCCAGTCGTTACTGTTTTCTGGCAATTTCATTGGGTGAGCCATGGTCCTTTGTGAAACTTTTGGGGTCACTCAAATTAAAAGCATTTTTATTTATATGCAGATTGTTTTCCGAGAACATTGTTTATCTTTGTTGTAGAATAGAGCTTATTAATAGGGTGAGTTTCACAAAGTTATCACCTAAAATGTCAGGTGGAAAAAAAGGAGGAAAAATCGAGAAATCTGGACAAAGTCCAGGAGCAATTAGCCTAGCTTTGGCCACAGGAAAAGTTCTGGGACAAAGTATTAAATCGCCAATTTAGCAAATGCTGAAGATGATGAAGTGGTTAAAAAATCCCTATAGGTTTGGTAAAAACAAGTAATTTTCAGTTTAATCCACTTTATTTCTTGGGCAGGATAATAGATGCAGGACATGAGGGGATACATAATTTGACTTCTATTAAGCTTTTGACTTTTTTCTTATAGTATCTTTATATACTGCACTGGAAATTGTGTCCAGCCTGAAAACACTGTACACAGTACAGTGGAGACCATTGAAAACGTATATTTCCCTGTCAGAGTAAGAGGGCATTTAAAGTGGGGCTGAACCAGCTGGTTCCTGTTCTATTTTCATTAAGGACTCAGGTAATGGAGTGGGGGTTAAATTGGTCAAATGCACAGAGAACGTCACACTGTTAAGCTGTAAGGATGATGGAAGACAAAACGAGAATGTGAAAGGACTTTGTTAATTTGACAGAAAAGGAAGATAAGGAGCAAGCTGGGGTAGAAAATGGACAGTAGTAACTGCCCAGGAGTGTCCGGGAAAGATACTGGAGTGGACAACCAGCAGAATTTGTATTTTTCCGAAAACACATATTTCGTTGTTTAATAAGAATGTGCATAAATTGGAGGTAGCTCAAGGGAGAGTTTAGGAAGCACAGAATGAAAATCAAAAGAAGTGGTTATGTTTTAATATAAATAAAACGGACAAGAAAACAGTATCTTGGCTTGCAACATGTTTTGTACAGAGGGTGGCAGCTATTTGTTCTGCTTTCATAATTGAGACAAAACAGTAACACATTGGTTCCATGTGGGAGAAAGAAATTCATATTGAAGTTTAACAATGATGTAAAATGGAAGACTTCTGGACATCTCTGCAGGTGTTGAAGACTGACCAGATATTTCTCAGGAGTGAGAATTGAGATGTACCCAACCCCTCTGTTAATAACAGGACTGAAAAGTAAGGTGTCTTCAGTACCAATTTGAGTCCACTTTTCTAAGACTGTTCTTATCCCCAAGTAAATTTGTTGGGGGTTTTTGCCCATCTTTTAAATAAAAGATAAAGAAATGGTAAGGGTAAAAAGGTAAAACTGTAATCCCTGTCTGCATATAACTCTGTGTTAGTGTCTTCATTTCCAGAATGGTTTTTCTTGTGGTGCTCTGACAGCCTTTTCTATATTCTGTCTGAAATCTTGTTCACTTGAGGTCTTTTATCTGTGGGGTGGCTGTTCCTGCTGAAACACTGAAAATGTGCTCCAGGAGACAATTTGAACTGCTTGATCTCATATGATACCTATTAAAATTTTAAGCTTACATGCTAGGCCAAACCAACTCGTGTAAAATAGAGGCATGGGAGACGCTCAGTAGAGCAAGAGACAAAAAGCCCCACCAGACTTCACCCAAAATGAAAGGATGTGCAAGGCTTTAGTCATGCAGAAAAAAGAGCTGTTGTTTTCATGTTAGCAAGTTTAAGAGGAAGGGAGGTGTTGGACTGAAATAACATGAGAGAAAAGCAAGGTACATCATGGATATGAAGACTGATAGGGAATAAAAACTAGAGCGACAAGTCATTGGGTTTGTGCTGTGAGTAATGACAGCCTATAGTGTTGGATCCTGTGATTGTGGAAACAGAACTTCATGCATGCTGTTAGGTAAACATGTTTTCTACCAAAAATTACTTGACACCATCATGTTATCCTCCTCCTCATTAAAACAACTGTAAGGATCCTGAATTTTGGGGTAAATTGAGAAAAAAAATCAATATGTATTACGAAACCTAGTTTAAAATAAGTACTGCTCGGAGAAATAAAAGTTAGCTGATACCATCATCCCTCCCTCATTGAGATGACAGATGACAGTTCTTCTTTCTCAGAAAGCATGCTCCAAACAAATGAGCAACCCACTGTCCTTTTCTTACTCCATTTTCCATGCTGGTACACAAGTCAGGCAGAGGAGACATGCAAATTGTTGACTGAAGGTCTAGATCCTGCTTCTGTTTCCCTCCTGCTCCCAACTAATCAAGAACTAGAAAACTGAAATTCTTTCAGTCCTGTAGAGAACTGCAATAGAGGAGCACAAAGCTCAGACAATACAAACTTCTTTAAATCTTGGAGGTCCGTTGGAAGCCGTTTGCTTTCAAACTGGTGAGGTTGGTTTTTTGTTGTTTTGGGGAGGCTTTTTTGTGTGTGTGTTTTGGGTTTTTGCTGGAGGGGTTCTTTTTCTTCTAATGGAATGAAAAATATTCTTATAAAGAAAGAAGCAGAAAGGTTTCTTTCATTTGATATCACAGTTATATTTTTGTTATGTTTTGTTAGACCTTCAGTTCTACTGCTCAGTCTTTTACGACCACTGTCTTGTGGGCATATCAGTTTATATCATTTTTCTTCTGCCATGAACTATAAGGCTGTTGTTCAGTAAGCAATCAGATGTTGGATTTTCCAACTCTGGATGTGTCTTGTTTTATACTTTACATGGCAAAACCAGGGCTGATGGGTATTTTGAGAAGGAGATTTAAAACTACTGTTGTATTCAAAGGGCTCTGTGCCACAGGTAATCTGATCATCTCCTGAGTAAGGGGTAAATTATTTTTTGTTTGTAGCAAAGGATAAAATGAATCAAATATTTTTCTGATAGTAAGACCTTGATGTAGACCAAATTCCAACATTGGTAAAGTGGTTGTTCTGCTCTTTTAGATATAGCATAGGGAAAAAATGAAGAAAAAAATGACCTTTTGCCAATGACAATGCATTCATGGGTCTGTTTGCACATCTCAGTATGAAATGTCTTTATGAAATTCTGTCATATGAGTGACACATGTCAGATGAAGCTCTTAAGGGATATCTGGCATGATATACACAACAATTACATTTGATTGCACAGAGGAGAGTATGAAATGATGCCAGCAGCTCCTGTTAATGTCAGAAGCTAAATTCAAGCCCAACTCTCAAGCAACTTTTACATACTTTATAAAGCTGTCACTCTGTGATAGTCTGTCTTTGGTTCCTCTTCTTTCTTTTTTCCTCCAGCTTCATTCTTTGGGTGTGTATTATCAAGTTGTGTAATCAATGTACTATTAAAATGTAAAGCTCTGTATTTGGGTCCCACATCCACAGTAAAATCTCAGCTTGACTAAGAGTCACATTCAGAGCTGACTTTTGGGTTTTTGTTAGAGCTGTGGATCACAGGCAGTACCTGAGGCAAGCAGGTATTGGGATTGTTTACGTTCGTGTTCTTGTCTGTGCCAAAAGCAGGTATCAGCACCTGCATTCATGTCATTTGTCAGCAGCTCCTCTGTGATAAAATGTTTTGCTTTCCAGCACAGAATCTGTAAAGTTGCTTAAAAATACTAGAAGGGCTTGACTGATTTACGGCTAAGTCATATAATGATGGCTATTGGTATGTGAGAAATGATCTCAGAACTAAATCAAATCAAAGAACAAATATTCTAATGAAATAGAGTCAGGTCGTACTGTTTATTGATATTTGGGGTAAAATGTGTGCGTGTAAATGCACATCCATATGTCAAGACAAACCTCTTTGTAGAGCTGCTTACATTTGTTTTCTGTTTTGTGTCATGGCATTTGCTAATTAGTTACATTTTACACATTTGTCATGTCTCAGTGTGTGTAAAATACAACTGGTCTTCACCAAGCAAGAAAGAGACAGAGCATTGTACTGGTTTGAGCAACTGGGTCAGGCCTTTAGGCTGGAAAAATCTGGGAAGGACAGAATATCCAGAGAAAACAGATCCAACAGTATTTTTGCTCTTATTGATTTTAACATCAGTACTAGATATTAGAGTCTTGGTAGTGATACCTTTCTTCTATCTAATGGTTGGAGAATTTTGTTTCAATGCCTTTAAACAAAGCATTTTAAAATCAATTCTGTTACTGCACTGAGAAGTTGTTTTGGATCCCTGATGGTCGCTTTTTCCAACAGTGAAATTTCTGTTCAGTTGTCATCCATGACAAGCACCCAAACAACCTGTCTCCTGTCCTTTTTGTTTTGTAGCAGTCTGACTGCAGTATCTGCTTCCAAGACTTCAGTTAGATTGACATTCATGAGCAGAAGGGACTCATTTCACCTTCATAGTGTCCTCCCCAAAATCAGCATGATGTTGTGCCGTATACATAATTTATTACTTATCCCATGACAGTAAAACTACATGAGGATGTCTCCAACATTATCCAGCGTGACAAGAGAATGATTTTTTTTTTCTGTGTCGCTGTTTCCATCACACTGCTTATCACTATGAAAACACTTTGTCCATGAAAATCACCCAGCTTTTTTGATAACCTTTGTCAGAACATTAACCAAACACCAACCTGAAGCATATTTTAAGGCCTACTTTTCTGCCATGGCTCATGTCAACTTGGTAACTTCAGTGTAACAAATGGCAGACCTAGCACATAGACAAAGGTGTAGAGATGGCATTGCTCACTGGGAGCATGTTGATTTTTATAAACAAAACAGACTAATGCACTCTTTGTACATGTTAATTCATCCATTAGTACCTCTGCTGTGATTGCCACTGGGGCTGAATACATTGTTTACTTTTTGTATCCAGAACCTGAGTGTGAGAAGCAGGACACAGTCTTACTTCCTCTGAGGCAGGAGGGAAAACGTTTCATTAAGTACTTGGGGGGTGGTCTTCTCCCGAAAGCAACGATGGGGTGAGCCTGTACACTTGAACATTCTCCTGATACATGCCATGATTTTGGTGCCCTCCTCTCCTTTCTGTCCCACCACAGCACCTGTGTAGGGCTTTGCGATTCAGTTTTTCAGAGAAGAGGAGATTGCCATTTCAGGTTTGGTGGTCAAGGGTAATTTTTTTAAGCAAAAGGTTTATAACAATTCTAGAAAATATAGGGATGAAAACAGCACATGCTTCCCTAATCAGAGCTCACAAACCAGTTCCTTTTTCCTAGGAAGCTCTTGGATTGCAATAATTACTTAATTATTTCTAGATAGTAGATAGGAATATGAAACTCCTGAGCTCAGCTTCAGTCCTTTCAAAGAGGAGAGGAGAGATAACAAACACCTTGAAAAGGGTTCAATCTGTAACAGATGCTTTTGATTTTTCTACTAATTAAGAAAGGAGAAAATATATAATTTTTGATAAGATGTAGTTTATTTCAGTTTTACAGGAGTTATGCAACATTTATATAAAGCAAAAATTGAAGTATGTTTCTGAAATTATTGATAATACTTTTGATTTTTATTTCTACTTTCTCTTTTTGCTATAGTTTTTTTTTCTGTGAGTGAAATAGCTTGAAAAACTTATGTGTTCTTTTGTATGACTGTATGTAGTTTTAATTGAAGAAAAGCAAACAGGTTTGAATTTTTTCTTGCATGATAGAATATAAGATTGCTTTTCAATGACAGTTGTTAGATGAAAATTTTAAAAACTACTTCCTCTTGACAGTGTCTTTCATTTAAATGCCTATCAGATTTTTTTCTTATTATGTCACATCGGAAATTTCTATGTTTCACTGTAAGAGACTGAAAAATCTAGGGTTATTTTCTAACTGGCAGAGGTGATCACTTTTAAGTAAGTTCAAGTGAGCTGCTCAGAGATAAGAAATCTGTACTTAACTGTGAAGTAATTGAAAGAAAATAAAATGAAATTAGTACTGAGAGTGCTTTGTTTGGATTGAGTCAATCACTATCAGCCAATTGCCAGACAGGATTTTGAAAATTAAACTACATTGAACAGTTGTAGTATGATTTTCTAAACCATGGTTGCAGCACCAATCACAGTGTAGCAAATTAACTGCTGGGAAAGTAAATATATAGTTAGGCCTCAGTAGCTGTAAAGTGCCTTTGTGCTTTCACTGAGATAGTCCCTTTACAGAGCAAAAAATCTACATATTTTGGAGTTCATGTAGCATGCCTGTATTTTCTGGTGGAGAGGAGATAATGTCCCTGAGGTCACTTTCATTTTGTTGCATTAAGGTAAAGGCCTCTGAAAATGGATTAAGAATGAGACTTAAATTTCAAAAGCATTACTGTAAAGTGTATTTGATGTGAAATTGGCTTTTTGTTCATATTCCAGTTATTGTGCCCATTAGATACTATATTGGTTTAAAAAAAGCACCCATCAGTGAATTGTAATGGATACATGAATTACTTCTCACCATCTTTCCTATTGTATTATGTATAATTCTGCTTGGGGCACAGTATTAGCATAATTTTCTCGAAAATAACATTTCTTCAATTCTGTGACATTCTAATCAAGAAATGAAAAAAAAAATTTATACTTATGCTTAAAAATATAGGTTTATTCCTTCATATTAACTTCTGTAACCAAATTTAAGTACAAGTACATTTTACAAAACTCACCACCAGCAACATCAAATGCATACGAAGTCAAAATGAAGATCTAAGGGGATGATTTTCAATGGCATATCTCAGTTAGCTTTTCCTTTTCCTTTTGGAAATCTCTTCTGCTTATTTGGGGTAGAATGACCCATTTTAAATTATTTCAGTGTTATTATATTATGTAGAGCACTCTGAATGTTAATAGCTGAGCACTGGCAAACTGGGGAACCACAGTGATTCTGGTTTCTTTTCTCTGTTGTATCCATCACTCTTGACTACATTTTGGGCTACTCTGTAAACACAAGTTAGGAGTTGTTTGCAGTGGCATACAGTGATGTCTGAGGTACTCAAGCTGTGCTTGCAGCAGTGCAAGGACCAATTTGAGTGCAGGGCGCCAGCGAGGTGTCTCTTCCCAGGACCCAGGTCTGTCTGGGCCTGGGTAGATATGCACAGCTGCCAAAGATATGAAAGTCCACGTGGTGAAGCCTCAGGAGAGAGCTGTGCCTCACACCAGAGGGCTGAGGACAGCTGAGATGCCCACAGGTTTCCAGGAGCTTGTCCTTGGGGTGGAGAGTCCCTTAAAAGCACTCTGAGGTGGAAAGTCTGTGTTGTACTCAAGGGAAAATAATTGCTCTTTAGCTCAAAATTTAAACATAAATTGTAAATCGGCACTGTGCTTCAGTTTAGTCTGTGTGGCAGGCATCCAATACAGCTGCTCTTTTAACAGTAGTAGGAACTGTATACGTGTGAAAGATTTTACTAATTATTTAATAAGGACTGATGGAATGAACAAAAAAGATTGAGTTCCTTTAAGTACAGGACTTAGACATTTCCCTGGCAAAGCTTTAATATTTAATGCAGAGATTGTTTTTGTGAACAAGCATATGGTCACAGTAGGTGTTAACTAAAATGGCCTGAGAAGGGAATGTGATTTCGTTTCCCTCCCCCAATCCCCCAGCCCAGTGGATGTGCTGCCCATGGCAAGTTCTATTGAGCAGTGTGAGAATCTGCAGAACAGCTCCCCTTCTCCTTTCAGTTATGGGTTGCACTTCTCCATGGTTGCTGTGGCAGTGGGCTTTACCCTCTAGAAGCAGCGTTTACCACCACGATTTATTTCTCCATTTCCAATTTCACACTGCAAACTTCCAGGATGAAGTTCCCAGACGGGTGGTTTGCCACGAGCTTGCTGGTAATGGATGCGTCAGGAGGGTTGTGAGGAAGGCGAGGAAATATGCTGTGCCCTTAGCTGGGAACATGGTAGAGAGCCAGCACATGAGGAAGGAACCATGTTACCCTTTTTCCTTGATTAACCCCAGTGCACAAAGCAGCTGTGAAGAGACCACACAGGGCAGTGAGCCCAGAGCTGGCCTGGGGGTCATTGTGGGCCTGCAGCAGGGGAAAGATGGCAGTTCCCTGGGTCCAGCTGCCCCAGCCTAGGACCCCAAGTCCTGCTCTAGAGGTTGGAAAAGAAAACTTGTCTCTTTTGGGCTGGCTGCTCTCAGTGTCCCCTATGTACTGCAAGGCAAAGATAGGAGTGCGCACAGCCACCATTTGCCCGAGGCAGCCATTTGCTGGTGGTGCCCCTCACGTGGCGGCTGTTTGCCTGAGGTGAGCATTTGCTGGTGGTGACCCGTGTGGGGTTGCCATTGACCTGAGGCAGATGTTTGCTGAGGCTCCCCACATATGGTGGCCATTTGCCCCAAGCATCTGTTTCCCCAAGGTTCCTCATATGTGGTGGCCATTTTCTGGAGGTAGCTGAAGTGTTGGTTTCATCCCTGAGGAGACAGTGTGTCCAGCAGGCTGTGACCTGGACACAGTGACAGGGAAACAGTGCTGCCAGCATCTGAGAGCAGGAAATTGGTGACAGCCACGAGACGACAAGGACAGCAAGAGGCAGCTCTGTGTAGTCCCTGACCCATCGTATATGCAGCCCTTGAGGAACATCCATAGGGAAACACTGACCTGGAGTGACTGATCTTGGGAATTCATGAAGCTCCATAGGGAGGACTGTGTTGATGGCTCTACTTCCTGTACCCTGAGGTCTGTCTCTGTCAAAAGCTCAACATTATGTTGTTCCAGTTCTACCGCAAATAGTAGACACCGAAGCTACTGAATGCTGTAAGGGAAAACACATGCTCTAAAGCTTTGTTCTGGTTTTCTAACAGGCTTGGGCTTAATTTCACAAGTTAGTAGAGAATCAAGAGGATTCTCAGAGGATCACTTCATGATAGTAAAATAATGACATCATTTAGAAAGGAATGGAAAGTAAAACCATTGAGAATAAAATAGACCAAACTAAACATAGCTTTGGAAAAAACACTGAACTATAGTTTGGAAATACTGCTTTTTACAAATAGATCTTGTGATTCTCAATCTATGAAAATAAACAGACACTTAGTTGAAGGGAGGTGCTATATCATTAGTCCATGTTTTAATCCAAAATTTAATCACACAAAAAAAAGTTGTAAACAAATAACTGCATCCTTATTTTCTTAAGAGCTCTGATTCAGCAGCGTGAAAACCCTTTGAATGTGCAAGGAGGAAGAAACCTCTGAGAAGAGTAGAGAGAACAAAATACGATGCTTCAGTAACAATGCAGAGAGAGGAAGAGGATAGGCACAAGTTCAGGAGGCTGTTGGAAGTCAGGAAGAAAATGGGAATGGATAACAGCATAAGAAGAGACACAACGAACAGAAAAGAAATGAGGGAAGAAAATGTCAGGTGAGGTGAAGTGCTGGGTGCAGGATTGTCGTGGGAGAGTCAAACTCATTTGTGGTGTGTGG
The DNA here is from genome assembly GCA_013400215.1 of Cisticola juncidis. Taxonomy (NCBI): domain Eukaryota; kingdom Metazoa; phylum Chordata; class Aves; order Passeriformes; family Cisticolidae; genus Cisticola; species Cisticola juncidis. The sequence continues at coordinate 10,775 of VXBR01001749.1, read as the reverse complement.
GAGATGAACATAGGTGTCTTGAATACTCCCAAAAAGCCGAGTGCCGTGTCAAACACAATGCTTTCACTTCTTTGCTTGGCACCATATTTATAATTGATGTCTTGTAGGGTTTGTCCCCTTGTGACTGGCCTAGTCTGGATTTGCTTGTATGTGGGACTGCCTTCAAAGACTTTTCCCAAACAGATGAAAAACCTAATGGTGCCTGGTTGCTTGCTTATTCTGCCTCACAGGTAGTGAAAGTACTGCTTTGGAAAGGCTGTGTGCTAAAGCTGCATTTATTCCGTATGAAAGAATAACACCTCTTTGGACAATGTAACATTCTATTCCCTATTCTATTCCCTGCCTGGAATAAGGTTTAGTTTGTAAACATCTGTGAATCTGAGAGCTCTTGCAGTGCAAGTGCTGCCTCACTACCATTTTCCAAGAACAAGAGATGGCAAAACTCCCAGTGGGATGGGGGAAGATAGTGCCCTGCTGCTCCCTGGGAAATACTTTAATGTTCTTTGCTTGGCAGTGCATTGTCACTTGCTCTGGGTGGCTCCTGCTTCTTTCATCTCCCCTGGAGAAGTCTGAAGTGTAGTCACTGCATGAAGAATCTCAATAAATGATGTGAGCTGAAAACCAGGCAGGAAATAAACTCATCTTTACTCTGAGACATATAGTCTTGTCCAATACCTGGGGAGTGTCATCTGACATCAGATGAGATTTTCAGAAAAATTCCTTAGTCAGACACTCTTTCTTTGTGTCAAAGCAATTTTTTCTCTGGATTTACCTAACCTGGAGGTAAATCCTATGCCTCCAGGAACAAGAAGAAATAATTTTAAATCATGATAGCCACAATCATACAATTGAACTTTTTTTTACAGTAGTTGTTATAAATGATGTATTGAAAAGAGGCATTTCTTTCTCTACAATAAGCTCTCAAGTCAAGTTCTGTTATCCAGGTTGTTATTAGCATTAGGTCTGGCTTATTTTTGTGCATTTGTGGGGAAAAAACAAGGCAGAACAATAAGAATTCTGTAATGGTTGACTGGATTGAGACAGCTTTGGTCTTGGCTATCATAAAAGGGAATATTTGGAGTAGGAGTATGCAAAACTGGACACTTGTTTGTGATTCAAGAAAATGGAGCATGGGGAGACCCCTTCGTGGTATAAGTCTGATTATATTGTAAGAAATAATATGATTATTTTCCTCATAGACTTCATCTGTTCTACACATTTTGAATTTTCTATTTGAATTTTAAATTTTAGACTTCATCTGCGGTGCTTAGTTTGAAGAAGATTAATGTATTTCTATCTATCAGAATAGATAACTATTCTGATCTAGCTGTGGATTGATGGTCTGGAGAGCACTGAGAAACCGTTACAGTGGAGTTAAGGAGACAGAGAAGATTTTTACTTAGTTCCAAACTGAGTTTTGGGTGGCAGTTTTTCTAACTGCCCACAGGATCAGTTGTAGAGATGACATAAACAAGAAAGTTCATGATGCTGGCTGTAAACTGCTGAAATTGCTTCTCGTGTCAAGGTCCACAGATCAATTTTCCAGCCTCCTTGGAATACAGGGTATGGCTTCACCCAGTGATCCATCATCATTAGCAGAAAGGCATCCAATCATTTAAAGATATTAGAAACAAGGAACATTCTGTTTCTTTTCTTATTTCAGCAGTTTATCATCCTTACTATTAAAAGAGTTATCTGCTTTCAATTTGCCTCACTTTGGGGCTTTTTTTGGTCATTGGGTCTCATTAGACTGACTCTGCAGGATTTAAGAGCCATGATTACAGGTATTTTCTCCTTTAAAAATTTGTAATCAAGGCAGCTTTTTTGGTTTCTATTTTGTCTATTTGATTTGATTCAAAAACCTGTTCCGTGTGTCTTTCTCAATTTTCCAGTGACCTTAAAACATCAGAAGTCCCTTGTGCATTATTTTATTATGGGTCTCAACAGTGCTTCAGATCCCTTCTTGATCTCTTGTTGCTTCTCTGCTGTGCAGCCAAGCATCACACTGGAACTGAGCACTGATTTTGGAGTTGCTGCTGTGCAAGGCAGGGGCCCCCACTCTGTAGGTGTGGATGACAATCTTTATTCATACTTTATAACTTTGCGCTGGGTGCGCTACAGCTTCTGGGGTTTTTTTGTGTAGGCTCAGTTTATCAGCCATTTGGGTCCATTCTGATTGAATACCCTCTCCTCTTTGTTGTTTAAGGTTCTTACTGTGTTTGCTTTTAGTTGTATTTGCAGGAATGCAATGTTTACCTCCAAACTGTAAGTACTATATCATCAGTGGGCTGGTTCCTGCTGTGTCAAGATGATGTCTAACAAATGTTTTTAGTATTTCTTTTCTTCTTATTTTCAACATTTAGGTAATTTAGTTAGTTTTTAATCCATTGAATTAAATCCATAAATCCAAAATCCATAAATCCATAAATCCAAATCAGGGCCTTAAAAACCTTACAAAAGTCTGAACATTTCTGTTCTTGTCTTTATCAGCTAAACTTGTAATCCCATCAAAGAATGAAGCATCTTTGGCTCTGCTCATGGAAAATAGGCTACATTTTGAACAGCTGTTTTGCTTGACAATTAAAACATTGCAGAATACTGTAAGTAAAAAAGGCTTTACTCTTTTTCAATCCTTTACTGTTTTCAGATATCTATGCAGGTTAATGTTGGCATCCTTTCTAAGTGTGCGTGTAGTTTATGGAAATTTGCATGATGTTTTGGTCAGCTTCATACATCTGGGCCTTTTGCTCAAATTTTTATTCAAACCTTATGCTTAAGAGTGGATTTTGGTACCAGCTTGACCTACTTTCGGTAAATTGATTTTCCCCATCCCAAGGCAAAAATGTGACAAGATTGCATTTTTAACAAAATGGAAACTATTTGACTGCTTTGCTGTTCATTTCTCATGATGCTGAAAAATTAGAACATAGAATGATTTTTTTTTTCTGTGTAAATACATTTTTTTTACCCGTTAAAGCACCTGAAGGCTCAAACTGACCTGATTTACCTTTTACTTTCTTGGGGTTTATTAGTGTTGTAAGTCTAAATCTTTACAGGTATTAAAAAAAATTGAGAGCTTTTTCTATGAAACAAGTTAACTAGTTGTTTAAGTCCACATGTATAAATTCCCCCCAAAAAGCCCCTATTCCTGTATTTTGCAACATAAATGGATTTGTATTGGAGGCTGACAGCACTGTCATAAGCTCGGTTTTCTCTTGCCTGCATGTTTATTTGATGTTAAGGTAAAATAGCATGAATTCTTTCTAAATCTCCCAACCTCAGCAATTAGCAGAGACTTAAGGCCTCAGAAGAAAGCCATGTATGAAAAGTAAGTATGTACAGACAATACAAGAGCTAGTAATACAAGAGTAGTAATGACTTTGTAGGTTCCTTTGCCCATTTTTGTTCATGTGATTTATTGACTGTGATTTGTTTACTGGTTGTGGCTTTTTCCTTGCTTGCATATGTTTTGTTTGTCTCTGTGCACTGGTAAGTAGCTAGAGTGCTGCTGTCAGTAGTTTTGTTGCCTAAGGAATACTTTCTTCTGAGATGAAAATGTGCTTCAGCTGTGTAGCTATCAAACAACCATCTGATCCATCCTTGCTTTGCAGAGGAAAATATCTATTTCCATTTCTTTCCACATGGATGACTTCTGTGGAAATTAGGAATTTCATGGGCACGCTACAGCTTCAGCATCAGTAATGCATGAAACAAAGTAAAAGTGGGAAAAGGAATTAGCATATGAGTTGATCCCAACTCATGTTTAGAAATGGAATCATTTTTACTCCTGCTTTATAAAAGTCTTCTGCTAAAAACCTAAGATCATAGAGGGATTGTGCACTAATTCTATCAGTGGCAAAATGTTTTCAGCTTTTAATACTAGAAATCAGGTCAGTATGTGTGTACTTCCAAGCCCTATAAAAGGCTCTTTCTCCTTTATCATGAAGTCTCTAATTGTGATATGTAAGACCAAATATATAGTCTTAAATATAATTACATGCATTTTAGATTTATCAGAAATGGATGAGAGAAGAATAAAACATTCAGGTAAACACTAGCACTTTGCCATAAAATCAGACGCAGAAAATTTAAGCATAATTCTTGATTCTGCAGAGTTCAAACTGCTATAATTCCTACCCAGCACAGCACTTAAGCACATACATACCTCCAAGCATTTACCTAGTTCTGCAGGGATCTGTAAGGAATACTCATTAATTTAAAGACCAAGAAGAGACAGAAATGGTTTGTTAGTGCAAGGATGGAAGGCTTGTAACTTTGCATTATCAAGCCTATCTTTCTTTTTGTGCATTTTTCTTAAATTACTTTTAAATTTAGCTATTACAATGTAAGCTTTGCTCTGTTTCAAGGTTTTCTATTTTTATGTATATGTTTCATTGGATTAAAAACAAAAAAGATGACAGTTTTCTTTCGTAAAGAAAAAGTAATGTTTTCCCCTGTGTATTGTTGCACTGACTTCCCAGGTAGAGAGGAGCACTAGGGAAATCTCATATGTGTATGTTGACACTAAAACCTGCTTGCACCCACTGAATTTTTTAATGCACTTTATTATAATCTAGCAGTGCACTTTTTAACAACACTGCAGGTACAGTTGTGTCTGAGTATTACCTGGCATGGCTTCTGCTGGCCAGGGAAGCTCACTCAGAGCCCTGTTGACTCGACACTGCTGCATAAATATCCCCTGAGATAAAAGGGAGGCCTGAGGAGTGTAAGCTGGCCAGATGCTGGGGGTAATTACCTCAAGGTATCTTTCCGTAGTGATTTCCTTTTCACCATGCAGCAGTGCAGTGCATGGAGCAGTGTTGCAAACAGGGAGAAGGGAGAGCCGGTCTTCCCATTATGCAGAATGAGTGTTGGAAAAATTAGCCCAAGGCTACAAATAATGACTGCTGTAGTTGGGTCACAAGTTGCCATCTTGACTGTTGTATTGGAGACTCCTGCCTCTTCTGTCACACAGCTGGAAGGAGTCTAACTGAAACCACTTGCATGCCCAGGTCTGCATCTTCCTCAGCTCTAGTGAGACCCTGCAATTAACTGCTGCTTTGTGAAGCTCTGCTGGGTCGCACTGTGGAAGAATTGCACTTGACAAGGATAAGTAGTGTGGAAATGACTCATAATCTAAAGAATGGCACAGAAGGCAAATGTTTACCACAAAATAATACTAATATTCAAAATTTCTATGGTGGAATTAGTAAAAGAATGCAACTTACTGCAGTGTTTTGGAATAGTCCAAAAATGTGCAAAATACAGCTCTTCCTTTTAATGCCTATGGCTTTTTCGATAAAGATTTATTTATTGACTACTTTATCAGTATTAGTGGGCAACCAAAAATCAGAGACTCGGCAGATGTGAAAATATACTGTCCTAAATGGTTGCTATTGAAAACTGTGTGGAAAACATCTTGGATGGGAGAGACCCAGAAAAATACAGAAGTAAATTCACCATTTTCACTGGTTTAAGGTCCTCTGCTGCCTATGGAAATGGTCTGATCCTCCTGCTTTCAGTCCTGTTTAGTAAGAGATGAGCAAGAATAAAAGTTGGTAACATAAGACAAATATTTATGTTTTTAGTGGGCCATGGAGTTTGAGAAACGCCCTCAGGAAGTGAAGGAATAAAAGCTTTCAAGGTGTAAACAGAGAAATTATTATGGGGTTTGTGGAATGGACCAGTGTATGTTCTAGCTGTATCAGAGATTACAACAACAACATTTTATAATGTTGATTATTATCAGTGTAAAAGAGATCCTTGTAGGTGATCCTTGTATTGCTTTTTGTAAGGGGAAGGCTTATAAAATGTTATAGGCTGAAATTTGGAAAGTGTTTTGAGCCAAAAGTTCAAAGGCTTGTTTTGACCCCTGTAATAAATACATTATTTCAGGTAAGATTAATTAAGGTGGAGGAAAGGGAGCAAAGAGATCAGACCACACTGTGAATTATGTTCTCTTGGTGCTTGTTCAGTGAAACCATTGCAGTCAAACCAGCCTAAGACCACTGGACCTAGCAAAAGTATACAGACCGCCATGGATCCAGACTTGTACTTGGAAAATGGGAGCTTACTCTTTACGATCACTTGTTTTTCCTGTCAATTCTTTAAAATTCAAGATGTTTTATGATTTTATGGCATGAATATTTTAAAGCAATTCTAAGAAGAAACACAAAGTCACGACTCATGTCCCAGCATGTGCTTAACTTACCATATGGTTTATGTTTCCTTAAGGTTTTTAGGTTTCCTTAAGGTTTTTATTAGTTCATGAAAGAAAGTAGCAATACTTCTGTGCATATACAATTCAGAAGGTTTAAATTCTGTGGTTTTGAAGGTAGAGTATAGAGCATTGTTTAGTAGACTCATCCTGTGTGGTTGATCTGCTTGCTTTTTTGGGAAGATTGGTTTTTGTTTGTTTTTTTCTTTGTTCTTCCACAAGTCAGTGAAAATTGAAATAGGCTGGTAGTAAGCCAAGCAATAAAACACATATGGACATTTATTGGTAGCAGTCCCCATCCTCTACTAAGTCACAAAGATAATAAAAATGCTCACAAAATAACCTGAAGATTTTTTTCCTGACCCTTTGCCATTTAAGAATTTCCCAGCTCTGTAGTAGATGTTAATTTATCTTTCTCACTTCTCCGTAGGTTTTATATTACTATATTTTTTAAACTTTATTTTTTATAAATAACATAGTACCCTTTATGTGTATAATGGACATTTTTGACAGTTTCATATATATTGAAATCTTTCAGGGGGAAATGATTTAGTGTAATGGGGTTTATGTTGTTAGGATCAAAACTGAGCACATACTTTTGGTCTATTTTGTAAGCAGCACCATGAAAAGAATTCACCCAAATTGTGAAAAAACAGTGTTGTAAGTGTTACATTTTCTTACTTCTTTCATCCTCATCACAGTTTTTTCATTGGAAGGGAGAGCTAAAGAATTCTATTACTTACAGCATCTTTGCAGTGGGTGACATTCAGCTCTGTCTAAAGGAGTTGTGATGTACTACACAGGGAGAATAAAGGAAGCCCCAGATGGGTGAAAGCAGTGTTGCCCAGAACTGTGCCAGGGTGGGTTGACTTGACAGCTCTGGTGGTCTGGGTTGTGCAGAGACAGCATCACGAGCACTGTGTGCAAGGTCAGGCCCCTCTCTGGGGCCACACAGAGCTTATGAGGTCCTGCTGCTCTTCAGGCAAGCTTATAGTGCAAATATAGCAAAAAGCTACTTTTTTCTGCAGACTACTATCACAGATGCTTTCACTTTGGGCTCTTACATTCTGCTGTATTGCCTGCAATCTGGAAAGGATCTAGATGGAAATATCTTCCCTGAAGATGTCCAGGGTAGTAAAATGAGCCACTCTAGTGAAAAATAAGTTTGATTTTGGTCTCTGTGGTTTTACTGCTTCCTAGGTTTGGAGTTTGCAGAAGGCCTACTATGTCTGACTATTTGGTTCTTTGTTTTGCATCACCTGAATCATTAAAAGTTCTTGTACTTCACACAGCAATGCTGAAAGGATCAGGAGAAAGTGACCAATCTCAGGAAGTAATAACAGAAAACAACTGTATTAAAAAATCCAGCTCTATTTTATTTTTCTTCCAGCTTTTTCCAGTGGTCTTCAGGAAGGGAAGCAGTTGCTGGGGAGCACTGGCCAATGAAACAAGGAGGGGGGTTGATTGGGAGTCTCTCCTCCCTCTGCAAATGTATGTGTTACTTTGCCACTTGAGGTCTTTCATCTTCCTTTTAGGCATGGACAGTGCTTGTTATTTTTACCTCTCTAGCTGATTTTTTTCAGTTAAAAATTTTAAAGAGCTTGTTTAGTCCTTTGCAGCAGCTGCTGGTTAAGAAGAAGAATCATTTATTACCATTGCTGGAGCATGGAATAAATGAGAATTACACTGGGATTTGTGCATCGAGATCCATGACAGAGATCTGTGAAGGAGCGGAGCCTTGAGGAAGTTGGGTATGGTCATTGTTGACCTAATGGAGAGAGCTACCTCAGCCCTTGTGCTTGAGACTAACAGCATAGCAGCAACATGAAAAAATGCTGCAGTGAAATGGAACACGAACAAATGGGCTGGGACAGCAGTGTGCAAATCTGCTGTGGCTTTTAAGTCATGCGTAGAAGACTTGAAAGTAGTTGATTGTAAATGCAGGATTGTACTTTGTTAGGGATTTAAATTGTGTCCCCAGCTTGCCAGCTCTGGTTCTGCAACCTGGTACTTCTGGTGAGCCCTGGACTGGGAGTGTTCCCTCTGCCACTTGGGGCTGGGGGCTAACAGAGGGCAGCAGGCTAATGGAGCAAAGAGGAGCGGAGCACTGGATAGCAGTGATTCAGCAAAGGGACATGTGCCCCTGACAGTGCTCATATGCATCATCAAGGCTCTTGTAACAGAGATGGGTTCAAAACTGGGTCATCTCCCTCTGCTAACTCTCTTCTTTGTCTTTTAAATTGTATTCACAATCTCTAGCTCTTGTCACTATTTGACTGGCTGAAACATAGTTATTAGAGGTGAATGATTTTAATCAGGAGAAAGAAATAGTTATTTTAGAATCATTTGAGAAACAAATTCTGCCATTTAAACTGGAAAAATCTGTGGCTCTGAGAACTGATAAATAGCTTCTTTAGAGGAGTGATAAGGCTTTGAGAAATGGGAGGTGCAGGTTAGTGATAGAAAAAAAAAAAAAGAGCATCTAGCACTGGAGATACAGGGGAGAATTACAAAATATTACTCCACTGAAAGTCTGATGTGTGCATGTAACCTCATTTTCTGTCCTTAAAATAAGTAAATTTGGTGCTTGTTATTTTGGTATGATACATGAGTAAGCTTAAAGAAGAGAGGAAAGTCTCTCTCCTTTCTCACTTTTCCTCATAAAATACTAATATATCAGTATGATCTCAGTATGATTTTGACTTTCCCTTGGGGCTCTTTGCTTTATATATTATAACTTAAGAAATTACTCACTTGCCATGTGTAATATATATTAAAATGTGATGCTGTTAAAACACTAAAATCTTGAATTTTACTGTAATAAAATAACAATTTAGAAGTTATGCAGTGAAAAACAGTGGGTGGGATTGGATTTAGAGATCTTACCAAAGAATGCTTAACTATCATGTTGTATTTTTCTGCTGGGGAACATGGTTGAAGGTGAAGTATAGCCTTTCTTCCTCAGTGACAAAGATTTGGGTTTCTGCCTCTGAAAGTCAATCTAAATCATAGGATGTGACCCAAAAACTTGTCACTTGCTTGTAATGGTAGAAGAATTCCATTTCATGTTGTCAACTTTTCATTACTCCCTGTGTCACAAAAACTGTTCACTTCAAATCTCCTATGTTCCTGAGCTGAATTAAATCGGCTGGCTTCTGGTTTGATATAGTATTTTCTCTTTGGTTGCTGTTGTTGTCTTTTATCCTCTGAAGGAAGTTAAAATGGAAATACAACTGGATGTGCTTTTCAGTAGTGAGAGGGAGGAAAGTGTACTTCATATGAGAACAAAATGCAATTGCAAGAAAGAGCCATTTCTCCCCATTTGAAGAAAGAAACCTCAAAGAAAGAAGAGGAATGTTTTCATTAAAGTCATCTATAATCTTAGTCTGTCATCTTCCACTGCAGAGCAGTGCTTGTTTTTCTCAGCAAGAATTACCATATAATAAATTAATAACATTATTATATGTTAAAATGAGTTGTTGTGTAAGCCACTCAGGTATAAAGACTGCCTGGCTTTTAGGAGAATGTTATTCAGTTGCTTCTCTTGGAAGATGGATGCCCAGAGCTGCAATGTGTTGGTCAGCATGTTCATGGTGTCTCACCAGGACAGTCTCACAGCCTTCACTAAGGCTGACAAATCAATCCTGACATATTGAGAGATGGTTGAAATGGGACGACAGCTGGGAAACAAGAATTTTAGAGAACATGACCTATGAAGGATAAACAAATGGGGTTGGTTTCTGCTAAAGAGAAGGGGATGAAGGGGATTGAGGGGGTGGTTTATCGATATTTGAGTGATTGTTGGAGACAGAATTTGCTGTGTTACTGCTAGGCTGAAGAGCAAGGCAGCCCTTGTGGTGCTGCTCAGTTTGTTTCAGTTAGGAAAGAGCAAAATGCCCTCATTTCAGTGGTAGATTTAAAAGGGTGCAAGGTTATCTAGGGAAGTTGTATAAACCCTTAGGGGTTTCAGGAGCATGGTGATTCAGTATGAAATAAGTTGACATCCCCAGAATCTGGTGATGTCAACTTATTTCATACTGAATCAATGATTGATTCTCCAGAAGTAATTTTCAGCAGGCTTTTCTATGATTCAGATTATAGGTAAAACACAAATGGTGGGAAAATATAAATGCTATAAAAACCAATTCTGACTCCTGTGAGGACTTTGATATAATTCCTTCCTGCTCTCCCTCCATAGTATGCGTGCCCATGCTTATCTTTATTGGGAGCTTTGCTACTGATACTGTAGATGAATTCCACCTCAGTGCAGTTGAGTATGTTCTGTTTCCCCCTTCCTGTTCCACTTCATGTGATTAGGCAGGAGAATTCTTTAAATATAGAGATTTTGAGTGTTTCAAGCCTCACATCTTCCCTGTTCAAAGTGATAAAGGAGCAAAAGAAAACCTTATTGCAGGTATGACACACAAACTAAATTTACTATGCTTTGGCTGACAAGTACATGCAAAAACTGACTTTTATTCTCATCTTTCTGAAATTTTTGTCCCTTAGTGGTTCAGTGACTAGCTGTAGAAAGTAATTGTAGCAGAACAGAAGGAAC
>VXBR01001748.1:10667-62611 GCA_013400215.1 Cisticola juncidis | reverse complement strand
ACCATTCTTTTGGATCGTGTCACACATGCAAGAAAAAAAAAATCTTCTTTGGTTTCCTTTTTTTATGCCTAATCATAAGCAAATAGAAGATGTATCTTTTCCCTACAACATCTAACAAAAGAGATAATACTGCAAAATATCCAATTAGCTCTTAAGAAATAAAGACAAGTAAAATATTTTTTTATTTTTAATAAGCTTTCTAAAAGCAAAATAAGTTACATGGAAATATCCATGCCCTATTCCTGCCTTGTGACTCATCTGTTTAATTCTTACTTCATGGAATTCTTATTCTTCTTAAAAGTCTAGAAGAGCAGTCCTTCTCAAATTAGAAGAAAAGATGGAGGGTTTCATTATGACTAATGAAGTCATGTTTACCAAAAGTTTATTTCTTGTTCCACAGCTCGGAGTAAGCTAGGTACAATGAATGAATTCAGCTCCTTCCTAAAATGCCAGACTATAAGACTGAGAGGTTTCAAATCCTCCTTTATACATTGCTACTTCTGCAAAAATCTGCCTGCCAGTTTACTCTGGGAAGGTCATACATTAGATTAGTTTGTCTGGTTCTAAAAGCATCTACAGATCAGACAGCATGATCAGAATATTCCTTACAGCAAATGATTACGAAGTCACTGTTAGTTTATATAGTTAGTGCCACAAATTGTTCCCATAAAGTTCCTTTTCAGTTTACACCTCATCACATGTAACTTTTAAATATCCTTGGGAACAGTGAAGGCTTTCTCCGTTTTTCAGCCAAGGAGTTGGGTTTCAAACACAGTAAATGGCTCAGCCTCTACTAGGATGTAAACCAGCCTTGGTGTAATTTCTATCACTAAGACAGACAGGTTTTTGTCAGAAATGTTTAAAACCTGTCTGCACTTGACCCTTGAGAGAGTAAATCAGACAATTCAGAGTTTTCTCATTTGTTAGGAAAATGTTAGAATACCTTAGTATAGATTAAAATCTGACCTCAAAAGAAATGGAAAAGGAGAAACAATTTTTTCTGGAACGCCTGGGCCATACTGCTTTAGCCTTTTCTCATCACTTAATCTGAATTAGAGCTACAAAGTAAGCAAGGTTTTAATAAAATAGTTTCACAGATGTCATTAGGAACAAACAAAAGGGAACAGTTTATCATTTCCTCCTTAAGGCAGTAGAGAGTTCACCGACTTTCCTCAGTTTTGAGAATTTGTATGTTTTATTTCTAAGATCGCAAAATGTTGTTCATGTATTCAACAGCAATATCCGAAAGCAGGCATTGGTCTCAGGGGTTCATTGACAAACTAACACTTTTACCTGTCTTTGCAAATGGAAAAATTGATGTTCAAGTTTTGACATGAGTGGGATATTGAACTCAGCTTGTTTTCAGGTGCTTACCAAGCTTTTTCACTCCTTCTCCTCTGCAGGACAAAATTAGAAAATGTAATGAAAAGACTTCTAGGTCGAGATATGGATCAGAAGATTGCTTATGAATTGTTACCACAAGCAAAACAGATTTCACTTGAGTAAAATGAATTTAATTTATTGTAATTAGTAATAGAGCAGGATAGCAAGTACTAAGAACAAAATTTCCTCATAAACTTGTACTGTGTGTAAAATTAATCTCAATGCTGGACAGTCTTGTATGAAATACGAGAACAGAAATCTAGAAGATTAACTAAACATAAACAGTGGCCTATTTTACAGATTTTCAGTTAGCTGACATTTATGTAGTTCATGAATGTAAATTTTCACAGTATGTTCTACTTAACAGACATCTGTTCAGGTTTGTAGGATTTTAGTTTCATAATTAAATGCTTAGTTAATATTTCAGGCTACATGAATGTAAATTTCTTGGGGCTTGAAAAACACTTTTAAACAAACACATCAACCACTTGTTTCAAGAGTACTGTAGATTTATCTTCAGGAGAAAGGTTTATTTCCCAGGGCAAGGCAGGCTTGACAGATTTTGAACTATATGTGCAGAGCCTGGACAGATTGCTGTAATATTTCACAGCAATCAAACTTTGTGACAGCAATGATCCCTTCGCCAGCAAGGCACTGAGTGAATAACTGGAAAACGATACTTGATTTAACAACAAGGTTTATTTGTGCTAAATGATTAAACAAGGCAAATGGTAAACCAGAAGTTTCAAGTGTAAAGTCCTTGTTAGTAAAACTGCTAGAAAGCTTGTAAACTGTCAAATCAGTAAAATGAAAACCACTCAGCAATTGCAATAAGCTAAAACTTAAGACATTTGTAAGTAATAATGCAGCATTAGCTATTGTTGGATGTTTAATTGTTGACACAAAGTACCTGACAGAACTATTAAGAATACTTAATAGTTTCTTAATTTTAATGAGTTATCAAATTAGCTGTTTTGTTAGTGTCTGCTTCCCTAAAGCTGTATTCAGGTATCTCAAAATGTATTAATGCCATGTTCACACAAGTGCTTTTTGTAGCTAAATGCATCTTAGTTCATGGCTTTCATGAGCCTTGTACAGCTTCACTAAACTACATCAGCATAAAAATATAGCAAAAATAAACTATAACAAAATCAGTGACTTTTTGCTATGCTTTTAGCCTCAAGTCTGCTCTGCCCCAAATAATCTCAATAAATTTTATTTATAATTGATTTAAAGTAGATTCAGGCTTAAGCCAAATAGCAGTCATATGGGATAAGTCTTAGCCTTCTTGTCATGTGACACCAAATATGGTAACCCAAATTAGTGATGCACAAGTACCCCAAGAATTTAAAGCCAGACTTAAATCAATATAAATAATAACAAACACATAAAAACAAACTAAACAAACAAAAAACCTAAAAAGCAATCAAAAAACCCACTAAAAATACAATAAAGGCAACAATAATAATGCACAACCATCAAAGCAGCATTACCCTGAAATACAGCTAAGGAAATGCATCTGAATAGTCTCAGTTTGCCTCCAAACGATAAAGAAACTTTGAACAGTTCTGTTTGGCCATATTAGTTAACTCCTCTGTTTACCTTGACATGCTAGCACAGCTATAATTTAATGTTGAATCACTAAAGCTGATAATTAAACAAATCACCAAAGACCCCTGATTCTTCTGTGGAATTCATTTGGTAGGAAGAAATAATAATTCTTTCAACATACCACACTGCTCTAACTGGAAAAAGCAATTCATACCCTTTATTAGAAACAGTTTCAAACCTGTAAAAAAAGGCATTTTTGGGGGGATAGGGTTTTCTTTAGATTATTTGGTTTTGCTTTTTGAGGTGACATAGTATTTTATATTAGAAAGAAGAATTATTCAATTCAGTGGTAGCTGGGATTCATTCACAACAGATCCTCTGGAGGCAGTTACAAAAATTTTGAAAACAATGGCCTCATGAGTTTGTCACGGTATTGTAGCTCAGAATGCATGCTAATTTAAAAATCTACATTATTTCATGGTGTACTAGTGAAGGTGAAGAGACAGGAAGAGTAAGACTATTAATATCTAGTTTCTACTGGACTGAACGGCAATAAGTATTTTTCCAGTGTACAGGCCAGCATAATTTAAAAAATGAATAATTTTGAACAATGCCAGAGATGAAAAGCTCTAATTCTCAATTTTAGTTCTGTATAAGCATCATTCCTGAATATTCTATATGCATAGGATACACCAGACAGAGGTTGATTTAGGAGTGGTATTACTGGTCTTACAACATTTTTGTTTACCTCTCCTTGCTTATACCCATCTTCTTATAGCCATATACCAAGTATTAGATTCAAGCAGATTCATAATCTTGGAAATTCAGAATTATTTTTGTACTCCCTATCCTTCTTTAGGATACATAACTTCTAAATTTTCAAGGTGTGTGCAGTGGCCTTTTTATAATAGTGAACTCTGTAGACTGAAACAACAGTGAAATGTCAATATTACAGAAATTGAGAAGAAATAAAAGTAAGCTCTTAACTTGGTTTTTCTGTCTCTATTAATATGCCAGCTATAATGAACTGCTGAATATTTTTATACATGAAATGTTACAACGACTTCACAAGTTAATATTTAGTCAGTTGGTTGTTACTAGTTTTAATAGAAATAAATGTAACTCTAACTGTATATGTATGCATGGTTATAAATGTAAACCTCTTTGTAATGTAAGATTTTAATAATAACACATAGAATATGTACTCCCATCTGGACAATCCCAAACATATAATTTGTGAGGAAATATTTATAAGGAATGCAGAGTACTTTAAATCATCCTTAGACCTCCCAGAAGTCCTCTGAGGAAACGAAGGGAAAAATCTGAAATCACTTTCTCAGAGGAAAGTAAAATTTTCTCCATCTTTTCTTCTCTTTCTCTATTAAATCAAAGACAAATATATTTTAATTTTTGGGCAGGAGAAAATATAAAACACCCCCAATTTTATTAAAAATCCTTTATAATTTAACTTAGTACTCATCCTCCTAATACTAGAAGCAATTTATTTAAAATACTTAGTTTTCATTTTTTACTAATAATTCAATGCAAAAGCAGCTAGAGAAAGCTACTTTTAGCTGAGTAATTTTTAATTTTAATCTTAATTATATCTATCATATACTTCAATAAAAATAAACCAACAGAAGTAACATGAAAGTTAAACATTCAAATTCTACTCATTCAGATAATTCATCTTCTTTCCAAACACTTTAAACCAAACTATATTTTTGATTAAGACTATCTCAAATTACAAAAAATTTACATTTAAGCTTTGTACAGCCCATTATAGAAAGCTGGTGTTGTTAATTGTCTGGCCTGTTCCCTATTTAAAGATTAGGGATGTACTGCCCTCTTTTAACACAAGAATTGCAGCAGCAACAATGACAGTGTTTAAAGACTGGCCCTACAAATACCTGGAAAATCCATCTGTCCCATGATATAACTTGAAATAATGATAATAATAATAATAATAATAATAATAATAATAATAATAATAATAATAATAATAATAATAATAATGTTATTATTCCACATCTATGTGCATTTTATTATTTCAGTTTATGAAATAATTACTTTTATATCTACATTGCTCAGCTTGAAACCCAAATAGTTCTTATCTTTCAGTAAAGATATCATTAAAATTTTCAGGGCAAGAGAATACAACTCTGAGAATCTTGTCCTACCAATGTTTGCAATATGAAATGTCGAAGCTGAACATTTATCAATTTTATTAAGACACTATTTTTTTTCAGAAACCATATTTTACCACATTTTATTTTCATTTGAATAGTTAACTAATTATTTGCTTAGAGAGATAATGAGAAAAGAGAAAAAATGTTTGTTTTCATAACTTAAGATGTTAGAAAACATCTGAATATTCCAAACCAATTCATTTCAGAATTGCTAAGTCTCAGTGTGTTTATTTCATTTTATTCTATAATATTAATTTTGGCCTGTCAGTGCATGTGGGAGAATTTGCTGTATTTTCAGTTTTGTAATGTATGTACAAGAAAAATTATAAGAAGAAAAAGGTATCTATCCAAATGCCATCCAAATGGACAGGTAAGATAAAAAAATGGGGCTTTAAAAATAATCTAGTGCTAGCATGAGGGATTGCATCTTAAACTGATAATAAAATATTGGAGTAACTGATTTTAGAAATACTAACTTGTATAGGTTGAACAGTCCTTACTGGGCTTCTTTGGAAAAATTAGTAGCTAATGGATTGTAAATTGGAATTCAAGAAGAGCCCAGGACTCTGATACTCCTGAGATTCCCTTAACTGCTCTGCATCTAGCTTTGTATTTTTTGATACTTAAGTGGATTGGAAATACAGTGACTCTGTCCAGAGGTCTTTTTTACAGTGAATGAGGCTGAATCTCTCTACTGTTCTGTACTCTGCACTATTCTGTTTGTTCTTTGCAAAGACAGAAAAATCTTTCCATCTGGACCCAGATTATGTGTATTACTATCCTTTGATTAAGAGACCCAAGCAGAAAGAAATTGTTATTTATCTACTGTTATGAAATACTCTTTCTACTCCATTGCTTGAGATCACTCCATATTACAGTATTATTTTTGAATCATTGATGTGGAGAAAAATTGACAAATTATTATTTATATTTCAAGATATTTCAAGATCTGTGGTAGTATTTTTGACAAAAATATGAAATAAGGTAAGTTTTACTGGAACACTAGGTATGGTAAGAACCATTTGTATTTGTATACCACTAGGAAATATATGTTATTTATACATGAAGGATAAAGAAATGCAACAGGTTATCAAAAATTACTGATAAAAGTAAAGGATACAGAAAAGAAAATATAATAAACTTTATTCCTAACTTCATGTAGAAGGAAGGTCATCAGATCATGTACTTTGAGACATGCTAGTGATCTGATGATAAACACCATCTTGGGGCTCCAGGAATTTATCAACTAATACAAGAAGAGACAGAGAATATAATCTGTACAGAAGTTTAGCACAGAAAAGGACAACTAAGACAACTATTACTAGAAATGTGCAGTGAAGCTGGCCAATTACACTGACGTTTTAGCTTCCCCATTTATTTTTTTACGTTTATTGTCTCTATGATTACTGTTACTGTTGATGTTGTGGTTTACATGAGACATTTTGTTTTTTAAGAGTTCTTTTTAAAGAAAGATACTGTGTTTATCTTCACATTTATAGTTATTCCAGCATACTCAAATGGTCCTATGATGTAAATAAATGATCAGTAGGGTATGAAAAATGGACAGTGCTATTTGGTACACATGATAGTTGAGGCAGAGGCAATAGATGATACCTGCTAAAGGGTGATGGTGTGGCTGATGGTTGTATTTGTGCAACCTGTCAAAAAAAGAAGTTTTTTCTGGGCTTGGCGAACAAATGTAACTTTGAATTCATCAGAACAATTAGTGACACAATTTAAAATATAAGAACCAGTCTTTTGTAAGAGTATTAGGAATTAATTTTAAAAATTTTATATGGCAGGACCAGCTACTTTCAAAATGATTAACAAAACTGACAGTTCTAATTTTGAAATATTAAATGTCAAAATGCTGAGACCTCGAATACTTGATAAAAATAATCTTATATACCTTCTGACAATTGTATTTCACATTATTTCTTTAGCCAATATATTGGTACTTTATCATACTGACAGTCAAAATCCTATTAAAAATTTGAGAAAGGTTTATTGTTGATAAAGTTGAAGGATTGTTTTGATATAACTTCCTTTTACTCTGCCTCAAATGCAATTTCAATAAATAGCTCTTTATAAATAGTCAGTGTTTAGATCAGTCCAAGTATAAATCTGATTTATAAGATTAACATCTGAAGAATCATTGATTCTGATTTAAACATGAGAGCTTCAGAGCATTTGAATGGGGGAATTGTTTAAGCCATAATCACATAAATTTTGTGTGGACTCTAGATGCCCCTTTTATTTCTAAGGTTAAGCCAGTTCAAATGAGCATTTAAAAAATGTTTAGGGTTTACCCTGCACAGAGAGGAAGGGATAAGGCTATACATCAATGGATGGCTGGTTACCTACGTGTCTGTCTCCAGCTGCTTTATGTTCTTGAACTGTGCTAGAAAAGGATGCAAAGGAGTAGACAGACACAGAGATAAGTCTATTGACCTTATTACTCTAGCAAGTAGAAATAGTTTAAAGCTGTATTTGTGGTGTTGAATGCAACTTTAAAAACAAAATTAAAATAATTTCAAGATTGTCAGCAGGATTTGGATTGGATGGTGTTGTCTTGTAAGACAATATGTGTTTGAGTGACCGAACAACAAACACCTTTGGGCTAAGGAAGAGAAAAACAGATTATGTAGGCACTCCTCCATGATTGAAAGGACGATGGTAATAGAAATTACTAGTTTTTTCCTTATCCATATGTTACACCTTGTTAAAAATTAGTTATGAGGACCTATGCTCATTGCGTTAGTTTTTGTAAAATCATGTAGGCAGGTACATTATTTAAAATATAGGCACATTGTCTTAGGAAAAAATAATAACTTAAAAATTTGTAAAAACTTCCCACTTTTTCAGTCTAGTTAACTCCCATGCTTTAGAGCCATTCTCAGGCACTGTTGCCTGGAAAAAATTCCTTTGGTAAGAGATCTTATTTTTTATCAATGTTCTTTGCTGATTAAAATTAACAGCATGCCACCTCTGAGTTTGTAGATTTAGCACTCAATTTACTTTTCCTTTTACAATCCAGACAAAATGATTAGATCAAATGGGCTGATTACCTATCCCTGCTCTCAAAACAAGCAAGCAAGCAAACAAACGAACCAACAAACTCAAACCAATAATAAAAAAAAATCCTACCAGCTCCCTCCCACACTAAATTCACCAGAAACCAGCCAAATAAATAAATAAATCCCCAAGATGCAGTTCATAGTTTAGGACACATTTTACCCAATTACATTATTTTTGTTAAGTATCATACTATAAGATAGAAACAATTAAAAGAGAAGATGAATCCCATTTTTCAGGATGCAACAGGTATCGGAGTCTTGCAGAACAAGAGAATGTTATTAAAACAACTTTAAACTACATCACACACAACTTTCTCTTTCAGACTGAAGTAGGGATTTATCATGTTGAATAATAGTAGTGAAAATACTTACCATTTACGCATTACATAAAAATATATCTCACTGATCGTTAATTTGGAAAAGATATCAATGAAGCAAATATCTTTTAATCATATACATCACAGAAAATTTTGTCGGGACTTTCCCCTACAAAAAAAAATTGTCAGTTTGCAGATAGGAGGTAGGACTAAAATATTATAAGGAAGTTACAGAAGACCTTAAAATTATGAAGAAGGCTTTCAAAGTCAAATTTTCATAATCTGCACAGTAAGAAATAATATGAAAAGAAAATATAAAGACAGTGATTTGTTTTAAAAATCCAGACCAAAACACAGTCACTATCTCTTTTAATTGCCATTTAGGAAATCGGGTTTAGCTGTCACTCAGCAGTTTTCACTCAGCCTTTTGTATGAATCCTAATGCTCTTTGCTGGCATGTATTACTCATCATTGATGATAAATCCCATTAATTTTCTCTAATGAGCTGCAAGCCGTTGCTCACATGAATTTACCTATGATCAGTGTTGTCCTTTTGCATCCCCATGCCCTTGTGTCACTGGTGGCTAACCATTCACTAACCATTGATAAGGAAAAGTGCAGTGGCTGTAAATACTCTTTCACCAGTACCATGGCCTATGTTGCAAACCTCCTCTGTCAATACAAATAAAGCCAACAGGAACTTTGGCATAAAAGTTAGCAGACAACACTGAAATTAGCAGTTCCATGGTTTTCGTATTGTCTGCAGATTGCATGTATTTTTTTTAAACAAGAATATTTGTAAAAATGTAATAAAGGGATAGAAAGATCTAATAAGTTGGATAACTCGAAGCTTCAAGCCTTTTTTTTTTTCTCTGGAACTAATTTTTTATATTGGAAAACTCAATATGTGTATTTAAAATAACACAATGGAGAGATTATGTCCAGACAGAATATTTAGTTAGAATAAAACATCTGGCCAATAATTAGGCCACACACATTTTTCTCCATGAACAGCAAATTATAGTCCTTCCTCTGAATAATGTAAAATTTTAAATCTTAACATTTTATAACTAAGTTTATCACACAGAATAGTACAGTAGGGACAAGCCCAAAGCTGAAAAATAGACTTTCAAAATATATGGGTTGCCCAAAGCTTCAGATAAATGCTGTGAAACAAATTAACATTTTAAAATGAATAAACACAAAAAGATGGCTTGTTCTGAGAAGTAGACAAAAGCAGACTATTTATTAGAACTAATGCTGAAACTAGTGTGAATCTTATTACCCAATGGATTGGTAGTCATAAAACCAGGTTAAATAATTCTCCCATGTTTTACAGGATGTGAATAGGCAGAATTAGGTCTGCAAATACCTGAGGTTTCCAAATATGGACTTTCTCACCTTTTAGGATTTAAATATTGACTAGCTATGACTAAAACCACAGGACATACCAAGTCCTCCCTGACCATTAGTGAGCACTCTGCAGACTATCATTTGCTTGACAGGAACACCTCAAAAAATGCCCTTGGACTCTGAATTGCTCTAAATGCTGGGGAGATCATGAATAATCTATTGTGTAATAATACAGTGCATTTCTAAAGGAAAATTGCTGACTTTTTAACAAAATAGGTGATTTTTTCCACTGTGGTTTGTTTTTCAACACAAATTTCTGAAGGGCAAAATTACTTTTGAACAAAAAATACTTAGATTATCCATATGCATGCTGGGTACTTCATAGAGAGAAAAAAGAGAACTCATACTTTTGTGAGGTCTAGAGAATAAAACATGTAATACATCACTGTATATTACTTATTTAGAGTAGACTTAGATGTGTAGGTCCTTTTTGGGTCCTCCAGGATAACAAATGTAACTTTGCTTTCAACTAAAGTACTCATAACTCTTGTGATATGAATATTTGCTGAAAGAATGTTTTTGAATGTTATTTATAAACTCTGTCATAGGAAGAGGTGTATCTATGAGATATCATATGATCAATGAGAAAAAGAGAGCAGATATCTAGTACTTCCATATGTCTAAAGGCCTATGCAAAGCAGTTCAACAAAGCTATGCAGAATTATGTATTTCAATTTGACAGATTGGAAACCTACTGGATAGAAAGATGGAATAAATAGACAGCAACTGGTATGGTAAAACAAACAAATCCACCACCAGAAAACCTCCAGCCACAGATTCCCCCTTCTGCGCACATATTTTGGAGAGTTTTGATCTCTTCTAATTTCCATTAAATATTTATATTTAAAAACAAAAGAGATCTTTTGTTTCAAAAACATCTCAGATATTTGCACTTCCTCTTCCAAGTTTTCAGCACAGCAGTGCTGTCACAGCCATCAAAATTGATTAATTTAAAAAAATTATGTCATACAGAACTTCTCCAATGGTCTGATACATAGATAGTCTTAACTTAACTATGTATATAGATCTATTCAGTGATAAATATCTTGCTTTAAAAACTAGTTTGGAAAGAGCTTTGATGCTTGTTTTTTTCATAATGTTAGTACTGTGCCTCCTCTGACTCCTGCTATACATACGAGTGTGTCATATTTTCAGCAAATCAAGTTTTAAATCCATTTCTAGGGTCTGGAGTGACATTGATGAAAATTCAGTTGTCACCCATTTCTTGGGCTAGATTACTCTATTTGCATAGATTGAATAAGGTCAACCTGAAGTAGCCATTCAGTTTATCTTATGAACTGTAGTTGAAAGGAAGCCTTTTGAAATTTGTTTTGTGAATGTTTTGCAACAGCATTTGCAAAGGAACGTGATAGATGTTTAAATTCAAAATAATATTTATATATCCTGCTAATTATAACTAAAATAATTTTAAATTTTATAAATTTTTAGTAGATTGAATATGGATTAATTCTGAACTTTTTTCCAAGGCAATTCAAATGTCAAAGAGGAAACTCATAAATATTTAATAAAAATATTTTAGGAAGTATATTATCTGTGCTGTGCAGATAATACAATATCTGCAGCTTTGTAAACTGTGGTACTTAAATGTCTCTAAGTTTAGCTGCTTTCCCTCAAGTTCAGCTAATCTTAATGACAAATCCAAGGGAAGATAGTTCAGAAGCCTCTAGTAAAAGTGCACCTTCAGAGATTATTTCCTGTCAATTTCTTGTGGGTCTTGTTCCTTTTCAAAATCATAGCAGATCTGGCCTGCTCTCAGAACAAGCACAGCATTTGTGCACCTGTGAAGGATCTCAGCTTTTACTTGCAGTCTGCAGTCTCCTAAAGAGTAGACCAAATCAGATACTGCATATGGCTGTGCTCCTTCAGCTGAGAGGGGGCTATAACCAGGGGAAGGTGGGATGCCTTCCCTGATCATTTTGAGGGTCTGCTACCCTCAGGACATTTAACCCTAGAATAGCTAGAAAAATGTCTGTATGGATTCTAATATGTATTTGAAATGTATTTCCTTTCCTAACAAGGAAAAAATCAACTATGATTGCAAGGAGATTTCACTCAAAAAGTTCAAAAACAGAATTATTTTACAATGAAGTATTTAAATTTTAGTGAAGGATTCATAGTAAATTTTTTCACTTGAACATTTTATGTTCCTTCATTATGTTAATAAAAGAAGAGAGCACTAGAAATTTTTGGAGAATCTTGTGAGCATTAAAATAAAATTTTTCTACAGGATAGGGTGGGTAGGGATGTGTTTGAAGAAGCAACTTGAGATCTCACTAGCTGCAGGCCACAGAATGCAATTTAATCACTGAAGTATTTTTGTCTAGTGTGTAAATACCACCTCAAATTGTGTCATAATTTTCTTTTGTATATTGCTTTTCTTAGTCTTGCATTTCAAAATCTGATATAGCCTTTGAAGATAACATTACATCTTGGTAAAAATTTAGTCTTCTAGTAGCAAAGTTTCTAGTATACAAAATAAGAGTGTGCTTGTTTTTCTGATGTGTATTATTAGATGAAAACTGAAAAATAGCTACTCAACAGCACAAAAAATATCGAATGTTTATGGTGAAGAGGATCTGGTATATCTGGTGATATCTGTGTGAAAGGTGAATGATTCCATGTCCTGTGTATTCTGTGGTTTATGGAATTATACTTCTACACAAAACAAGGACATCTTCTTGGGACATCATGAAATACATGGTTTTGTAAATGTCTACAGAGAGATAAGCCTGTCTATAAAACTCATCTTTGGAAATATAGGCTAATTTGCAGTGAAGAACAGGTATCTGGACTATAGTTCCCCACAAAATTCTATCACACCTCAATAAGTAAGTATTTTTCTCAAAGCAACCAAAATTAGTTTACTTTGAGATTTAATTTAGGAAGCACCACAAATTTTGAAAGGAAAAAATGTCTTTCAGGTGGAATTAGATTCATGCAGAAGAAACATTGCTATTCGTTATTTTAGAGGCCTCAGTTGTCTACCTGCTTTATAAAATACTTGAAAATTAGGTATCTTGAAATATTTCTATACAAAGTATATATATAAATGTATATGTAAACTTTATATGTAAAATGGACAGAAATTATGGAGGTTTAAATTTCAAGGAAGTTTAACTAGGCAGTTTACCTTTAGGTTAACTAAGCCCATTTATTCATCTGTAATGCAGAACTGGGAAAAGTATTTTGGTACACAGCCAGTTTTTCACTTTCCTTTCAGGTATGTGTTCTGAAAGAGGAATTATTTTCAGGTCTGATTTATGGAGTTGTGTCCTAATATAGTGCTTGAATAATAAATGTGAGCATTAAAAAGCAAGTAAAAGACTTGAAACCTACATACCTGAGCTATGGATTACTCAGATTTTTTTAAACTAGAAATTACAGTAACCCCAGCCAGACGAGTGCACTCACCATTAATGTATTCATAAATATTAAATTATATCATGCTTAAGCATATCACAGAAAGTCTTCTTGTAGTCATGGATAAGATACATTCCTGAGAGGTTGTAGTTCATTCAAGCATCTATGAGCAAGGCAATATTTTTACCCTATCTTTTACAACCCACATAATCTTATTTAACAGAAAGGCTGTTGGGCTCGTACTAATTCCCACTGTATCTTTCCAAAGCCCACGACAACAGATATTCAGAGAAAAAGATTAATAGCCTGTGAGTTTGAGACAGAAATGGGAAATACCTATATTATAGTGTTCAAAAAACCTTGCACAAGAAGTAGGCAGTTAATTCTTTCATGCTGTCAAGTCAAACAGATTTGGGGATTCTACTGGCCAAAAGCAGTTTTTAGGATGCAGACAGGGATCATGGCATCTACCTGTTTGTTTATAACCGTAAAGATTTCACAAATTCTTTTTCACTCTAACTAATTCTTAAAATCTGAAATAATAGTGAACAATTAAACAATTAAACTCCTATTAAAAATTGTAGATTTCCATTGAAGTAATAGAGATTAGTTCATAATTTAGCAAAATTCTTTGTTAATGCCTCAGATGAAAAATCAAGACCCATAATCTTACTCACTTAGTCATAAGTGTGTGAGTCTGAGAAACTGACAGAAGCCCTGTTACTGTACATACTATAAACTGTGGGAGAAAATAAGCACTACATTTCTTATCCATAAGTTTAACAGAGGCAGAAAATATCAGATAGATATAGATGCTAAAATCCTCAATCTACTTATTCTCAAAGGCTCAATGATTTATCTTCTTGAATATGGAAAAATATATTATTTGTGAAAGACATATGATGCCAGCCAGCCTTTGAGACCTGAAGAGCTGCCAAAGTTGCTACAAACATTTTTAGTCTCATGAAAATGACAATTTTTGTCTCATGACAACTTTCTTCACAGGGTAGGGTTTTT
Organism: Cisticola juncidis; assembly: GCA_013400215.1. Taxonomy (NCBI): domain Eukaryota; kingdom Metazoa; phylum Chordata; class Aves; order Passeriformes; family Cisticolidae; genus Cisticola; species Cisticola juncidis. The sequence continues at coordinate 48,283 of VXBR01001748.1, read as the reverse complement.
CATCTGAACAAGGTGACACCCTACATAGTGGCTCCATACTTCCATACTCTATCCTCTGCCACCAGGCATAAACAGTCATTCATCTATTTGATCCTGAAAACTTTGCAATGTTAAAAATAGTTTGAAGTGTTAGGACATAAAATTCCTGTATGTCTGGGCTCGCCAGATAATCACCTTCGTAACATGCTTAAAAAAACCCAGCCCTAAGCAGGAGTCTGAAAACTAACAGGAAATCACAGGTATTGGTTACATACAAAACAGAGCCTGGGAGATGACTCTTAAATAATAATGGATTAAGAGCAAAGGAGATTTTTTTTTTATTAGAAGATAATGATTGTTAATTTCCCTTTTTTTTTTTTTTGTAGGAGTCAATTGGATACTGAAAGTCCTAAAGTAGGTCCTATTGATTCCTTGTCTTCATGAGGACTTCACAATAGCAGTCAGGATCCATGGCAGTTATGTCTAGGCTTAGTTTCTTCATCAATTGTTTCTCTGCAGTCTAAATTAATGAGAAAGATAAATGGTGTAAGATCACCAGTGTTCTTTCAAGTGTTTCATTTCACTGCTTGTGGTGTGAAGAAATGTGATACTTCAGGGTGTATGGGTATGCTTCTTTAGAGACCACATGACAAGAAATCCTGCTGTTTTTCATGATTATATGTATTTGATTTCAATTTTTTTGAGTTTTACTGAATTCTCTGCCCTGCAATAGACAACTATTTGGTTCTTCTAACCCTCAAGGATTGTTTTCTGCTTGAATTTTTAAGGATATATTTATATTCTCAGTCTAAGTGTCTTGCTGAAATTTCAGCAGGGTCAGGCCTCTGAAACTAATACAGCTGCTGTGGTCACATGCTTTCCAAGGTTGTTTTCAACTGCACTTTTTGTGCAGTAAGACAAGTCATCTTTGCTACAGCTGCTGTGGGCAGGCAGAGTCTAGTACCAAATGAGTGTGGTGTGTTGCCACTGAAATACAGCTGAAATGCAGTCAAAAGGTCTCAGTATTGCACCATTCATCCCATGGTGTTCTCACTCTTTTCTCACAGCTAGGAAGCTGAAGCACAGTTTGAAAGACAAACACCCAAGGAAAGAAGTGCCACAACCAGCGGTTAAAACATTAGGACACAGGTATAATAAAATAAATATATTAAAGCCACAGATTTTTCTCATGTTCAAGTAGAGCTGCACACTACAATCTACACATAACAACATGAGTAGAGTCTCTGTCATTAACGGCTATAAAAGGACACCTTTCTCTGAATTATTCTCAAAGACAGAATCATAACTACTTTTCATGCTATACATCTTAAATACACTTCTGTAAGCTCAGAAATGCAGCACATCACTCTCTAGAAAAATCAATGAGGAAATTCCTGACTATTTTGCAAATCAAGATAAGTCTTTTTCTTTCACAGTTTGTCTCCTAGATCATTGTTCCTGTGGACCTTCTGCCTAACATACACTAAGAGATGGAATAGCAGCTGAGAGAAGTGCAGAATTTTCAAACCAAAATAAAACAAGGGAAAAAGAAATTATTTCTCTACTTTTCTTCTAGCACACAATATAAAATATTTATGGTGCTAGAATATATTTACTGCATATGTGCTGTTCATTGCATAGGTATGAAATTTAGTATAGCAACATATTTCAAGTTTCACTCTGATTTTAAGTCAGTGAGAACTTTGCCATTACTTTCTGGAATACATGCATGTAAAACATTTGGAGGGGTTCACTGAATCCAGTGTAAGTACTCAAGTCTTGTGCTCCATGCCTAAGTATATAGCCACATACATTGCCATACTAATTCTTTACTGAAAAGAAATTGCTTTTATGTACATCACAAATATTTAGTCACACAAAATTAATTTGTGGAAATACAGTAGCTGACTGAAGCAGTTTTATTTACTAGCTGTAACAATGAAGGAACAAAACAAATAATTTGTTCCTAGATATTCAAAATACTTAGATTCCACAGCTATTGATTATTTTGAGAGGAGCTAAGACATAAAATATTGAGACACTGGGTTTTGGTCTTTATACTCAAAAGGAAAACTCAATTTACAATAACAGATATTTTCAGCAGTACTAAAACTCCTGAATGTATTGATCAGCTTTACAAGACAATCCAGCTTTTCTCACAATAAAACAAAATTTCTTATTGGTTATTTCAATTTACATGGTACTTACTGACATTACCAAACAAGTCATAAGGGCAGGAATCCATTTGAAGTGTTGGCATTTAGACATTACTAATCTGTGGCCTAAACTTAGAGGTATAAATTGGGTAGTGGTCTAGATTTTACATTTTTTGACTGCTAGATTTCACAGAGATTAATTTTTTCATATGAAATACAGAGCTTTACAAGTGGCCTAAACTTAGAGGTATAAATTGGGTAGTGGTCTAGATTTTACATTTTTTGACTGCTAGATTTCACAGAGATTAATTTTTTCATATGAAATACAGAGCTTTACAAGTGAGACATGGTTTCAAAGTTAGTGTAAAATTTATGGGTACAATATCAAGAAATGCAAATCATACAATGATAGAATGTTTTGAGTTGGAAGGGACATTAAATATCATCTAATTCCAATTCTTCTGCCATGGCCAGGGGCACCCTCCAGAAGACCAGGTTCTAGTCCAAAATTCCCACAGAACCTCACCTTGAACAATTCCACATGTAGGGCATCCACAAATTCCCTGGATAACCTGTTTCAGTGCCTCACCATTCTCACAGTAAAGAATATTTTTATAAGATCTAATCTAACTCTACATTCTGAGATGCTGAAAAAATTGACTATTTTATCAGTTTAAAAATGTGTGTTCTCAGTAAGACACTTGGAAAATGTTAATTATCATCAATTCTGTGAAAGAGAGGGGGTTACCATATTTGTAAATTAGAAAATATTTCATCATGTTCCACAATAACAAAAATGGAGCAAATAACCATTTTAAAAGATACCTAAAATTAATTTTCTTAACTTAATATCAAATCAAAATTACCCAGAATTGCTTTTGAGAAAACTTGCATTTTGTGACTACTGTGGTAAAATGCACCAAAAGAACAACTTCATTTGAAGCTGTGATAAAGTTCCCTGCAAAGCTTCTGCATTTATATTCATGAAGATGCCATTAAGACTCAAAATTTATTCAAACTGCCAGCAGTCCTTTAAGAATGTCTCATGCTAACCATGCAATAATTAAGAAGGTCTCAGCTTTCTCAAAAAATGTCTTCATTTTTATTAATTTAGGAAATATTTGTAGGTCTTTTCCAGAGGCACAAAAGACAATCAAATAAATAAACTAGTTTACTGAAAACAATATTTATGGTGAATTAGAATATCATAGACCAGTTAGAATGCAGGTTACTGCAATTTAAGGTTGTTATAGACATTCCTGCTAGAGATACATAACTTGCATGCATTATTATGAAGTGTTGTTAACAATACTGTGAGGATCTGAGCAGCAAGCAGAACAAAATTAAGGAGAAGGTGGGAAACTTCAGGGTCAGTAATGATGCTGTTAGTGTTTAATAATGCTTCATTCTACTTTCTCCTCACTAGAGGAATTCCTGCCCTCTCTGGGTATACTGTAACATGGTTCTTTTTCTTTCCCATTTTCCCCATTTCTGCTGTTTCTTCAATTATCACTCTGTACTAGATTTACTGTTTAAACTTTCCAGTGCAGTATAGTCCTCATAAATCTCTGTGGAACAGCCTAAAAGATCTCTCTACCAAGCCATTAGTTTAACTGCCAGCAAACTGGCATAAGTGACGACTGGAGGTGGGATATATTACAAACTCATCTAGCCCAAAGGAGTAGCCATTTCATCCCCAAGCACTCATTTTAAACTTTTCTGGAAGAAGGGCATCTTGGAGGGAACAACAACTTGCTCAGACTAACCCTGCCTGACCACAAGGTTTTGACCAGGAGATCTCGGGAGGTCCCTGTTAACCTCAGCCATTTTGCTTCTGTAAAAAAACAGGAATCTCATGGTGTAGTGGTGGATCAGCTTATAAATTTAGATGCTTCATTAAAACATTTAAATATACTTTCAGAAACATTATTAAACACAAAAAATCCAGGCTAAAACTCAGGGTATTTTACGTAGTAATTGTGAAAACACATGTTATTTTTCAACTACCTTATGGAAGAATGGAAATAATTTTTTTTTCCTCTACAAAGAAGAATACTGGATTTGTTAAGTTTGGCCTTTCATTTTCTTTTTTTCTTTCAAGTGTAATGAATTCTCCATTTCTTTTCACAGGACACCTTCATATCCTATTGAATAAACAGGATGTATTAGTCACTCGAAAATCTTTTTAGAGCCATAGACAACTCATTCTTAACTGATTTTTTCCAACTCGGATGCTTTTATGAATTGCACTCATGGCTTCTGAACAAGAAATCTACCCCCACAGATTTTAATATATTTATTAAATAGGACATTTCAGGTGCCATAACTAAACTTACGGGGGATTTTGGTTGTTTTCTTGGGGTTTTTTTTCAGTTTCTGGGTGGTTGTGAGACATATCCAAAACCCTGCTCTGTAGAAGAAATTGAACAAAACTCACATATTAAAAAAGAGATGCAGCACACTGAGCATAATGAGACTTTCCTGCAATCAATCTCTTCTGTTGTTTACCACTCTTGTCACTGGAGTTGATGCAAAGATGTCAGACTCTCTGTAGTGGCATCTAAAGATTTTTTAACTTGAAGGTCATAATGATGAAGAAATCAGCAGATTTATTTCTGCAACAGAGCTCTCTACTTCCTCAGTTTTTTGAGGCAAAACTGAATGTATCATCTTTTCCCCCGACTTTTTTTCCCCATTGCATTGTACACATAAAATCTCTTGTTATTCTTTAGAAGCCTAGCTTCATTTGTTACCTAGAGCATCTGTAAAGAAAGATCCATAGATATTTTAGTAAAGTATATTTTAGTTTAGCCATCATAATTTTATTCGATTTTTAAACTTTAATGTATATCTTGTGTTAGTATCTAGAATTCAAAATAAAATCAGCGTTCTTATGAAAAACTTAAATAAAGCCCTGAAAGTCTGTTTTCTGCAGAGGCCATGTTCTATTTCATGTTCTATGATTCATAATCATGTTCTATTTCAATTTCAACCCCCTGTACATTTTGATCAGATTTATGTACACTGTATGTTATAACATTTGCCTAAAAACAACTACATATTTCATCATTATTTTTTAGCATTTTCAAAAAGGAAAAACATAATTCTTAATCAATTAAATATTTTAAGATAGTTTCCCAAAGAAAGTCCTTACTTGCTAAACACAGGCTGAAAAATGAGTAATCTCAAGCCCTTTTCTACTGCTTAAAGAAGTAATTTTTTTGACAGGTTAAGAAGACTTATGTCAGAGAATGAAAAATTCTTTATTAGGGAGACTCACGAGCCTAATGAGAAAATAACTGCATGGGACATGAGAACTGGCAGCTAAAACACTATTTAGTATATGTTTTATGCAATGCTGGTAAATCAGTGATTACAGAACTTCCTTGGAAGTGTTTGCACTGTTAAGATTAATGAAAATCCAACTCTCATTATTTTCCCAGTTGCTGCTATAACTGCAAGACATTTATCACAACATTTCTCTCTCTCTCCTTCTATCTTTCTTTTGTGTATATCCCTCTCTTATAGCACACTCACAGTACATCTCACACTTATGGAAATGTTTGGTTCCCTGCTCTTCACTGCCTTACTTATTGAACAAAAATTTCCAAACCATAATTATAAACTAACCATTGGAAATAAATCAGAAGGGTTATAGACTGTTATAAACAGATGTTTAAAAGGCCTTGATAAAAGCTTCAGGTGTAATTCAAATGCAGTAAATCTGGGACTTCTGCCTCCTTTGCCACTTTGATGAGATTGCCTTCTCATGTCCTGATAGAAAACTAATGAATAGTAAATTCAAATTATGTGTCAGGCCAATTACTTATACAAAACCACCTGCTTCATGTAAAAACAATTATAATTGTAAGCCTTTAAATGAATATTTAAATAGTAAATATTTATAAAGGTCAGTTTTTGAAGTGTGAAAATGATCCAAAGATTTTATAGGTGGCTATAAACATTGGGTTGCACCATTTAAATTTAGGTTCCAATATACTTATTAAAAGAGCATATCATGAAGTAAACTTGCTATAAATCTCTCTAATGTTTTAGGGTACACCCTCTGAATACTTCCCTAGTTGTTCAGTATATTCTTGGCTGTGAATACATCCTTATACTATGAATTATACAAATTTAAAACAGTTGTTTACTGAGACAAGTTTTCTAGAAAATTCAGCAGTAGTAAATACTATGAAAAAAGATAAATCTTGATGTTTCTTTGATTAAATAGCCTCATAAACTATGCACCAGAAAGCTTGTTGACATTGGAGTTTAGAAGTCTGAATTTATCTGTGAGGAATGCATTTTAAAGCAAGTGTCATAGCAAGGGGGTCTTCAAAGACTGCTGCTAATAAAAACTAAAATACTTATTCCCTTCAGAACAATAAAATAACCCTTAGATATCCTTTATTTTCTTTTTGGCAGAAAACTCATCTTCATATTCAAGTCACATAACTTTTCTGTCAACAGTAAGATCAATTTTAATTTAATTTATTTTAATTCTTTTGCTTTATCCTATGTACTCCTTATCTTTTAATAGTTGGCAATATTTAATAATGCAATTTAGGATTTCCAAGTCCTCTGAAAATCTAATGAATCTTATGTTCCTGTGTAAGTGCAAGACCACTAAATATCTTAACTAATGTCTGGAAGCAGACTTTTTTTCCTCAACACAGAAGTTGTTCATAGACTTCTTCTCTCTGATGCTTAATATTGTGGTGAAGTGAAAGTATTTGTTCAACTTTGTCTTTGCCTATGGAGGATTTTTGTTATAACACTCCATATCAGTAGAAAGGAAGCTTCCTCTTCTGACATTTCACTGTGCCATTGAATGTTTTTCATAAGGTGCTAAAGATTCAAAGATCTTTCTATGCAGATTTCTGAATAGTTAATGCAATAACTGTAGATGAAATGGATCAAGTGTTGCCGGACTGCATTTTCTGAATGTGTTGTTACGCACGGTTTTTCCAAATGAAGAGTGTCTCAAGCATGAAGAGTGTCTCTGTAAGTCTTTTCAGAAAAAAGAAATCAAAAATAATAAAAAAATCACTCAATTTCCTCTTCACTGCCTTATCAATCTATTTATAGACTTTGAAAGAATCCCAAACATACTTTTTGTTCTTTGTTTTCCAGTTTTCAATGAAATGTGCCAAGGAGTAGGTTGTGTTGGAGAACATACAAAAACCTTACAGATATACAGAAATCTTACAGCATAAGTGGATATTTTACCAGCTGGGGCCATTGCTGAATCAGATGATTGTCCTGGTGATGGAAGACACAGGGAAGACAGAATCACTGAATGTGCCTCAGTCTTCACTACTAGACCTCAGGAGTCGCTCAGACTTCCGAGAGAGAAAGGGTGGAGAAAGGAAAATATGTCCTTAGAGATAGAGGGTTGGGTGAGAGAATGGTTAGCTGGACTGAACGCTGATAAATCCTTGGCTTCTGATGGAATTACACCAACAGGTGCTGAGGGAGTTGGCAGATGTTGCTGCTAGGCTACTCTCCATCATCTTTGAAAAATTATGGAGAACAGGAGAGGTTCCTGGTGAATGGAGAAAAGGCAATGTTATTCATCTTCAAAAAGGGAAAGAAGGATCTGGGAAACTACCAGGAAACAGTCAGCATCATGAAAGGTGATATAAAAGGTCATCACCAAGCATGGGAAAGAAAAGAAGGTGATCAGAAGCTTCACCAGGATTCACAAGGAGGAAGACATGCTTGACCAATCTGGCAGTCTTCTGTGACAGCGTGGCAGGATGGGTTGATGAGGGGAGAGCAGTGGATGTTGCCTAGCTTTTCTTCAGACTTCTGACATTGTCTCCCATAGCATCCTTGTAGGTAAGCTCAGGCAGTGCAGGTTAAATGAACAAAGAATGAGATGAATCCAGAACTGGGCGAATGGCAGAGCTCAGAGGGCAGCTGTCAGTGGAGCAGAATCCAGCTGGAGGCCTGTAGCAGTGGCATTCCCCACAGAACAGTACCAGGTCCAATCCTATTCAGCTTGTCTATCAACAACCAAGACAAAGAAATAGAATGCATCCTGAGCAAGTCTGGGGATGCTATGAACATAGAGGGAGTGGCTGATCCACCTGAAGGCTGTGCTGACATTCAGCAGGACCCTGACAAGTTGTGGATTTGGGCAGAGAGAAACTGAATGAGCTTTATCAAGGGCAAATGTAGAATGCTGCACCTGGGGAGGAATAACCCCAAGTACCAGCACAGGGCTGGCCTACTGGAGAGCAGCTCTGTGGAGAAAGGCTTTGGATTTGGTGAACAGCAGATTGATCATGAACCAGCAGTGCCCTTGTGGTCGGGAGTGCCAGTGGGATCCTGGGGTGCATCAGGATGACTGTGGCCAGCAGGTTGAAGGAAGTAATCCTGCTTTTTTACTCAGTCTTATTGTGGTCACATCTGGAGTGTTGTGATCGGGTCTGGTCTTCACAGTTCCAGAAAGATAAGGAGAAGGTTTGGTGGAGGCCACAAAGATAATTGGGGTTCAGGAGCATCTCTCTTATGAGGAGAGACTGCAGGAGCTGGGACTTCTTTGTCTAGAGAAGACTGAGAAGGGATCTCATCAATGTATACAAATATCTCAAAGGCAGGTGCCAAGAGGATGGTGCCAGACCCTTTTCAGTGATACCTAGGCAGCACACAGAGCAGTGGCCATAAATTAAATATAAGAAATCATACCTTAACCTGAGGAATAACTTCTTTACACTGATGGTGGCAGTGCAATGGCACAGGCTACACAGAGAGGTTGTGGAATTTCCCTTTCTGGAGATGCTCAAAGACCCAGCTGGACATGTTCCTGTGTCACCTGCCTGTAGGTAAACCTGCACTGGCAGGAGGGTTGGATTGGATCATCTTCTGAAGCCCCTTCCAATCCCAACCACTCTATGATTCTGTGAAATACTGTCTGCCAGTAGCTCACGGGTCTTTCATTAATCAGAATTGTCACATTTTCCTTTATGCACAGGAATGGTTACCTGTCATGACTCGGGGGCGCACACACACTTCTGCTGAAACAGAAACACTGCATCGCCCCCTGAAAGTATCCATTTGCTTCCCATCCTCAATTACCTGGTCATTACAAAGCATAGCATTTCCATTTCCACCTGATATTCAACTTCTTTTATTGTTTGTTTATTTAGTTTTTTGGGTTTTTTGCTGCATAGCATTTGGTTTTGTTTTGTCTGAAAAAAGCTAAAAGGAAAAACACGTGTTGTTAATTATTTTAATTTTGCAATAGCTCTGACCTGAACATTTCAAAAGGGATTAAAAAGAGGTCACTTTGAAAAAACAGTACAAATCTTAGTCAACTAAATCACACACATCTTAGGAAACTAGAAAATTATTTTGATCTGTCACAGGAAATAATAACCTTTACAATGGTAATAATAAAATAAGAAGTAGAATGTTTTTACATACTCAGAGGATAGTTAAAAAAAATTATATCAAGATTTATGGGAAAGACCATACCTTACTTGATTTGTACCACAATGTAATGAAAAGGCTTGAGCAGCATGCTGTTTAGAAAGTTAAAGCAATTCAAAAAGAAGCCCTAGAAATGCAGTAAAAGAATCACACCATCTGTGTGATTCTAACAGGGAAGGAACAGCCAAAAAATCAGTCATTGGGAAAAAGGAAATGACTCAGTCTTCTGAGAAAATCCAGTGAATAAAGGAGGTGTACTTAGGTCAACATAGGGAACCTTTCTCTTTGCCCTAATATCTAGCTCATGTCAATAACATTAAATATGTTCTAGCAGCCATTTCTGAAAACTGATTTCTGAAAGCCGTTTCTGAAAATGGATTATGAGAAACTACTTTATCAGTTGCCAAGAAACAAATATACTAAGAAAATGGTTTTCTCTTTGGTTGCTTTGCTAGTGTCATATACTCTAAATGTTGCCTTTTCAAGACAGGTTTTCCCTGACACACTGAGACAGAAGACCTCTCATGTTGATGTTCTGTCAGATTTTAGTTACTAAAATAGCACAGCTTGTTACCACAGCTAAAAATAATTCATAAAGCAAAAGAGTAATTTAAAAGGGAAGAGCCCTGTGGCCAAGGGTGATAGACATTGTGCTAAAAAGGGCATATTTAATATCCAATTATAAAGTTTATAATGAAGCCTTCAGGATTTTGGAGCAGAAATATCTCCTGATTCTGCAGCAGAATTACTTCTGGAGGTTTCTGATTCTCATACACACACAAGATATTATTGTATTTATAAAAAGAAAAAAAAAACACAAACCACCCTTATTATTCTTGATCCCAGAAGTTCAAGTTACAAGGAAATTACTTGTCAGAAGACAGTGACACTGAAACCTAAGACCGTACAATTCAAATGTGGAACATTTTAATGCCTTATACATAAGAGAAATTTCCCTAATGTGTTAGGAGCCTAAGATTTTGAGCTTTCTTTATATTAATCACTATGGCAATTACAAATTATAAAAGCTGATTTTTAACCAGCCAGGTCTTTGACACAAATGTAAATAGCATTTGCTTGCAAGACAAATAGGGACACTAAACATAAATGAAAACTCTCAAGGTACTCTCCAGAATTTTTTCTACATAGTCAAAACAGTAGAATAAAACTTGGAGAAGAACAGGAGATACAAGGAAAGTGCACACTATATTTAGCAGGCTTAAAAGGAGCAACAAGAGCCACACAAGTGAGAAGAGGATCTGTCTCATTCAGGTGGTTTTGGATGTAGCATTGCAGAAAAGGTCTGTTCTGATATGTCATTTGTGGAGCACTTCTGTTATGATGTAGTTATGCTGGTTTATTTTACCTGAGGCTATCCTCTGGTGTCCTCTACACAGAGATTGTGTACTTGACAAAGACTCTTAATACCACAAGCAAATATTTATTCAAAAATAATTATATTCTTAAATAAAACACCAGGACATGCATCAGATCTGAAGGCCCTCTCAGAAGTCTGCTGTTCTAATAGAGTGAAGGAGCAACTCTGTGTTATACACTAGTCCTTCCTCAATACATAAGAAATACATGTTACTGTCTTATATTTTTAAAAGTTCCAACAACTGCCTTAACTAATTTGATAGTAACTAAAAGAAAAGAAAAGAAAATCTTTGAGGGTAATAAGGAAATTTGGAAACACTTCATAAGTCATTACTATTTTGTAAACGAAATGTCATTCACTGAAGAAAGAAATTACCATATCAAACAGTTTCCTGGGACCTCAGATCAGGAACTGCAAAAGGTGGCAGAGAATTAAAGTGGCCCATAGAACATAATTTTCAATAAAAGCCTGCTGCTCTTTCTTAAGTAACAAGTTCTTGGATGTGAATGCTCAGTTAGAAATCATGTATTATTAGAAATTTCATCATGTTGATACACAGAGGTTTCATTGTATAAGTGTCAAAGTGTCAACCCCCCCCAAATTCATCAGCATGTGTTACTGACATAGATGGTAAAATTCTACCATCAGTAGTTGAATTGCCAATCATTCATTTTTCCATACACAGATTTTTCATCTAAAGGGACCCTAATCTGCAAATCTTTGTTTTAAATAAATGCTATCTGCTAGAATCTTTTAATTTTTTTCAAAGTCTGATTCAAGTGAGCACTATATTTTAACAAACTGTCTAAGAGCTGAATTACTTTTAAGTTTCTGAGCTAACATTTTTGATACACATACACTATTGTTACTCATACTCACTGTTGTTACTGCTTATTGTGATGATTCTGTCATTTCTCTTAACTTGAGCCGCATTCTGCTATCAAAAAGAACTGATTATATTTTATGAAACAGCTGTGGTTCAAAAAAGACTCAAAAAGCTGAGAAGGAAGTGTAAAGCAAGAAAAGAACAAGAAGAAATATGGATTAATGTTGCCTAATTTATGAACAGGATATTAAATTACTGGAACATAGCAATTACCTTTAGAAATGGCTCTGTCTCTATGTGCAGCTAAGAAAAGTCAAGATACTTCACTGGGATTGCTTCCTACGTTTATGTCTCTAAGCAGCACACACAGAATTCACAAAGAAACAAAGAGATTTTTAAAATATTGCAATACTATTTTATCTTGCTAGAGTCAAAATCAATATTCCCTAATATTTGAAGTACCAAGCACTTATCTTGCTGATATTTCACTCCTTTGAAAATGCTTTATGTTCAATTAAAACATTTTAAACATATGTTTAATGCATGTAAAAGCGTTAAAAATTTAAAAGCTCTTTAAAACATTAATGTTTTAAAAATAAATCTAAATAAAACTGTTTTGAAACTCAATCTTTCTTAGTGCTATTCACCACTAAGCTTAGTAAAATATCATTAAGTAAACAACCAAACATGCAACTCTCTATTTTTTTATTCCACATCTTGGATCTAAGCAACTTCTAAGAAGATACTGTTTTAATTGTAAAGATATTGCTTTAACTGCAAAATTAATTTAATTTTCCTCATCAAAAAGCTGTATTTAACTAAAATTATCTTTCAGTCTTTACTCATTTTGCTTTGAAACTTAGATTAATTTTCCCAACACCTGCATTGATAAGAGTATATGAAAAATCCATAAAATATATCAAGTTTATTGCTACTGGGTAGGATTAGTTTCAGTTAAACATGGAGTTTGTGAAATAGAGTTCTTGTTCAGTGACCACTGCTCTATGTCTTATTCAGGTCTTTACAAAGTACTAATGCAACTAATAAAAATAAAAATAAAAATAAATATTGATAAGCTGTATCTGTCATAAACCCCTTGCTTTAGAAGTACTAAAAATTGAAAGTCAAGTCCTCTCGTTAACTGGTTAATGGCACAGTAATTTAGTGACCAAGTAATTTTCTTTTTGTACCGACACGACTTAAGTTTTTGAAATCCTATAGATCTCCAAAAGAGTAGCAGAGGAATTAATTTTTTTCTATTTTTATGTTACTAGGTAAAACAAATATAACACACAAAAAAGCAACAGTGAGTGGAGTGGAAAGTTGTAACATATTAAAAATGTTCGATCACACCTGTGACACTTTTATAGTGAAATTAGTCATCTTGTGACAGCATACAGTAAGTGCTTCAACATATATATTATAAATTTGCAATGATTTGATTAATGTTCCGAACTGAGAATTAATGAAAGCTTGAAGGAAAAACATGAAAATAAATAAATTCTTTGTAATGCACAAACAAAAAGAACTTTTTGTAGAAAAGAAAAACCAGAAAAGAAATGACATTTTCAATTCCTGACTAGCTGAAAGCCTACCAGTTGAACAAACAAACAAAAATATTAGAAATGATGCCTTTGAAGGCTGACCTGAAACAGAGACACGACTGCATCTCTAGGTAGCACAGAATCTGAAAATATGAAAGCTAAACTAAGGCATCAGAAGTATTTCTGAGAATAAGACATAACTCATTTTTTAGGAAGCCTAAGGTCTCAGCTAGGACCAAAGGTGGCTGAAGATTTCAAGAGTAACAAGGGGTCCTTAAGATAGATAAACAATAGCTAAAAGTGCAGGAAAGACACTGGCTCAATACAAAAAAGCTCTGGCAAAATTCACCGGGAATGCTGATCAGACAGAGGTTCTCGGTATGTTCTTTGGCTGCTTTCACTGCCATAGCTGTATCCACACCACGGGATTAAGTAACTACAGTAACTCTGCGTTGGCCCAGCAGCAGTGAGGAAGGGCTGCTCTGCAGACTTCTGCAAGTGCTCAGCTCACACACATTCGTAGGTCTGGGTGTACCCACTCCAGAGTGTTAAGGCAAATGGCTGACTTTGTTGCCAGGCCACTGTCTTGATATCTGCAAAGTTGTGGAAATCAGGGAACATCTGCATGATAACTGAAAGAGGATAAATATACCTACCAAAAAGGGCACAAAAGAGAACTCAGAAAACGAGATCCATTATTCTTACCTCAGTCCTTGGGAAAATAATGGTGAGAGTCCTCTTAGAAAGTATTGCAAGTGTTGCAATCAAATACAGCAGTTTTACCAAAGGAAAGTCATTCCAGACCGACCTGGTCACACTGTACAACACAGTAACACGTTCTGTTGGCAGGACAAGAGCCTTGAATAGTGCTTGCCTGGCCTTCATCAAAGTATTCCACATCATTTCCCACACTTTCTTGTGAACAAAGTTGCAAAATATGGACTGGATATAAGCCTGTGAAATGGGTGAGAATCTGGCTAATTATTCTATCATCTCTGTGGGTCAGAAAATTGGGACTGAATTAGATAGACTACAGTACGGTACCATAATATTTTTTAATTCTGTCCCAAAGAATAGAGTTATCTCTCTATCCTGTAAAACAGTCTATTTAAAGGAATGCAAATGCAAGTTCCTTGTTTATTCTGGGCCATATTAGCTAGAAATAAAGGAAATATTGCAAACCAGTTTGGACTAAACAATAACTCTCACCCCTTTTTTCACTCCAGTAATGCTCTGCATTCCTCTTTTTACATTCCCCATTTTCCAAACATGCAAAGGTAAAATTGGATGATTGTGTTATTGATGGGATACAAATTTCCTCTTTCCACTAAATTCTCAAATCTCATTTAAAAGGGTTTTGCACATTTAGGTCAGCTTGGTTTGGAAACATTGTTACATACATGCTGAAGAAAGAAGTCAATTGCAACTAGAAAACTGTATTCATACTATTTCCATGTAGAAGGACAAGAAAGCATTTCTTTGTTCTTCATCAAAATTAATTGACTTAAAGAAGCTTTGGATTGGAATTATACAACATTATATAGGTGTTTCCAAATTTTTAGTCTTTTACACCGTCTGAACTAACAAGGAGAATTAGTGCCAAAATTGTAGGTGTACCATATCAGAATCCTTGGAAGGATAAAAAAATACTCTTGTCATGTACTTGAAAATCTTTGCAGATATTATTGCCAAGGACACAGTGAAACTTAAAATAAGTATATAAACCACCACTTTTAAAATCAAAATGTAAAAGCAGTATTGAAATTTCCTAATTTTTTTATCTTGCTGATGTTTCCCAAACATCAATAACATTCATCTAAGAAATTAAAACCACGAATATATAAACAATTGACTCAAACTGGGCACAAACGAAGTTGCCTTATGGCTTATTTTCCAAACTAAATAAGATGTTATATGAAGCAAACAGTGTTTGTTCTTTAATTTAGTGACCTGGACGCCTGGAGCTCATAAATAATTTATTCAGGCAGATCCAGAGCTCCTGCACTTTAACCTGTACAGCCATAATGGAAAGAATCAACCTCCCCCATGCACATCTGTATGTGTAATGCAAATGCCATGCCCCCTGGTATCACAACACTGTGAAAGAGAGCATAAACCTCTTGTCATTAATTATTTGGACACTGCTGATCAGGACCTAATGTATGTTCTATTTGTGAGAACAAATGATTCACTCTGCTAAAGCTTTCCTCAAAGCAGAGACTCTTCTGAGTAGAGATGAGAGAAATCACTTATTCCTTACTCATGTCTTATTTCCACTTCCAGCATTTCAATGATTTCAAGCCAGATTTAGGTTTTTGGGGTTTTTTTTCAGTTTGCAAAGAAAGATCTTTTATTCTGTTTGTTTTGTTGTAAGAGACAGAAATGTGTCTGTGTTGTGATCTACAGCTGAACACTCCCACAGCCATTCACTCACATCCTGTAGTTGTTTCCTGAGTTTAGCTGAGTATTTTACAATTAAAAAATATAAACTTCCAAAAATACAGCATTTTATCCCCAACAAAGGGCTAAGGTGTGTTCTGTTGTAGACTCACTGCTACTGGCCGCCCCAGGGCATCCTCTGGCTGATTCTCCCAAAGGTTGTCCCAGCAGTGTCCCCTGCCAAAACCCTGCCATTTTCATACAATTTTCATCTTCCTTTCTATGTATGTTTTATTCTAATAAAAAGTCTTTTGGTATTTTTTTATAAAATCAGAATTTTATTTTTGCCAAATATTAAAGCAGAAAATATATTTTAATTTAGTTATTACTTTGATTTTTTTTTCAGAACAGGTAAAAGCAAATTTTAATCTTAAAAATAGTCTTCAAGGAAAGTTCACATGAGTATTGACCTATCTGCTATCTTCATTATTTAATTAAAACAATATCAAAATGAAAGGGGCTTTTTTTCCAAAACTATGAGTCTGTATTAATTTGAAGATATTAAATTAATATTCAGAGAAATGATAAATGAGTACTTTCTGTTACATTATATGGAGTTTAGAAACAGAGTACATTATGCATTTTACTATTTTGACATTTTTCTAGTATGAACCCCAAAAACTCAGTAAATAATTTATATTTTTAAGTAGCATAATATATATGAAATAATCAAAGATTTTAAAAAATGCAATTAACTAACTTAAGCAACAGAAGGTTTCAGTGTCTCACTGCTCAACTTTTAATTTTAATAGCTATTTTAAATCATATCATCATTTATCTGATTTTTATCTGCATACAGATAAACTGTGCATACTTGGTGCTAAAGAAGATGCTAATGGCTGTTAATTTCATCTTTCAGTTTAAATCTTGCTAAATCTTATAGAGACCAGTGAGCAATCACAAGCAACACCAGCATGCTAATCTGACTCAACCAAGTTCAGAAGTGTTTGTAGTAACTTTATTCTACAGCATAATTTTTATGCAAACTTCCTTTGTGTGACAAGGAAAATAAACTGACCAAAATGTGTGTTGAAGCATGTAAAGTGGTGTAGGTAAAATTTACACATAAACCCCATCTTTTAAAAAAAAAATGCACAGAAAAATAAAGGATTTAGAAGCATCTTTGAAAACAGGGACACAGTTTAATAGGACATAGCTGTATGCTTATACCTACCACATTCTTTCCCACTCCCCTAAATGTAAAAAAAATGTATTATTGGCCTTTTAATAATTTAATAATCTTCCATGATAGGGCAAATGCAAATGAAACAAACAAGCAAACAAGCAAAAAAAACCAAACCAAACCAAAACCAAAACCAAAACCAAAACCAAAACCAAAACCAAAACCAAAACCAAAACCAAAACCAAAACCAAAACCAAAACCAAAACCAAAACCAAAACCAAAACCAAAACAAAAACAAAAACAAAAACAAAAAAAAACCCAAAACTAAACAAAACAAAACAAAAACAAAAACGAAAACAAACACCAAAAAAACCCACCTGAAAGCCTAAACTGGAAAAAACCCAAACAAACCTGCTTATTCAAACATAATCTGTGAGATCACAGCATAAAGCAGTGACAGAAAGCAGGGTCAATCATTAAATATTCCTTTCATCTTTTTAGAAAGAAGAAATAAATATCTTAGACACATGACTGATTGTCATTGTTCAAGAAATGTCTTTCAGCATTAATGTTGACAAAACAACCTCCTATTTTTCTATGGAAAGAACACACTAACTTCATTTTTGTTAGTGTCTTATAAAAAGGGATGACCGTAGATCTCCCTTGCCTTTTGCAATTTATTTCAATTTTAGTAACAACACAAGGCAAAGCAAAGGTAACCAATTAAATTGCAGATTATGAAAAAAGATAATTAAATACAATGTCAAGCAGCTGTCAATTCAAAATGTTTAAAGTTATTTTAAGGAAGCTTTACTAGCATTAAAATATGATTTATATCTTTATTTATTTATTCAGCAAAACCCAGAAATCCTAACCCTGAAACAGTGGGTTACAAATTTGTAACCCACTGTTGAGAAAAAAAGCACAACCCTGCTTTCCTTTGGACACTGTTAAATTTATCTTTATCTTCCCTCCCAATTAGTCTATATTGGTAGATGTTGACTTCTTAGTAGCATATTAAAACCAACAATTGTGAAAGTGCTGGAGTGGAAGGAGTCTCCATGGAAACGGTAGTTAAAATTGGGTAGTAAAATATGCTAGTATAAAACTGCATCTCTCCACAGTTCCTAGGAGGAATTAATAAATAAATGAACAGCCAAAACTATATAAACTATTATATAGCCATATTTGTTACCATAGAAGTCTCCAGCACCATCTGTATCACATCAAATGTCACACTGAGATGATAATTTTGGACAAAACAGCACACCCTGAGGTTTTTTTGTTCTTGTTCTCCTCTTATGCAAATAATTGCAACTACCAAAGCATACATTTGGGACAGAATGCAACAGAAAAAGGAAGACAAAAATTTTCCTCAAGTCCAAGAAAATAATATATTTCAATTCATCTATGAAGTGTAGTGGGAATAGTGAGGCAGAAGTACAAAGCATAAGCAAAAGAAACGCTCCAGAAAATGAAAAGACTTGAAAGAAAGAATCATATTCACACAAATTATATTAAAACAAACAAAAAAAATGGATTAGCACAGGAATAAATCCATGCTATCAAAACGTGGTACCTAATTATAGTATAGATGTTTTACATGACAGCTGACACAACGCAGTAAAATCAAAAGCTGGGGCCTTGACAAATTGAAAAAAATCCCCCAACTTAAAGCTTTCATTGGCCAATCAAACAGATCCAGGAAAGTAACTACATAAATTAATCTCATGGTTTTCTTTTTGTATGTAGTTTTATGGTTCACATACTCATACTTTTCCTGACATTTTCACAAACTACTTTTTCAACTTCTTAATAGGAATAGTCAATAAACTACTAATATTCTCTCTAGATTGGAACTGAAATGCAATGGGATTAAGTGCCCAAGAAAATATAAAATTTCATTATTAAATTAATGGCTCAGACAAATCCTTTCATTTCCAGCACTTAGCTCCATATTTTTTGAATAAAGCAAGTGTAACCTCAGGAAGCCCAGCGATACATTGGCTTTTCTGTCCATTTTTGTAACAACCAGATATTAGAAAATAACCCTATTCCTGCAATCATTTGCTGGCAATCTTGAAAGCTCCTCGTTACACCAAAGCACTAAAGTACAGCTAAATTCAAGTCACTCACATTTACGAAACAATCCTACTCTAAGTCATAATGTAAGGGAAGGGTGGTTTAGATGCCGTTTCCTTTACCTTTGTTATTTGCAGAATTTTCTCCTTGGGAAGAATCAAGAAGCCTAAACCTTCCATGTCGTTTTTGTACATTACAAAACGTGGCATACAAAGTCTTTAAGCACCCCTCAGTTTTTGAAAGGCAGCAGTTACCAGGGAGGAGTAGCTCCCAGTTCTCTACATTTTAACACTTTCTGTATTTCTTTGTAAAGTTTTAAGAACAGGGCTGCATATGGTAAGTTTCCCTAGTGATTTGTTGTAACAAACATTAGTGACTTACCCCTTAAGGAACTTAAAATAATTTATAACAATGTTCAACTGCCAGCTCATTGGAAAAAAGCATTTTAACCTTTGTTTTGAAGCTGGTGTAAGCCAGTGAATATATTTAATGTAAGTAGAGTTGTATAAATGTTTAATGTGAATGCTAAAAAGTACAAAAAAAGTAGTGACATGAAAGCAATGGTTACATATTAAATTTAAAGCAGTATCTCTAAAATTTATAGATATAATTTACTGGAACAGATTATGTACCATTTCAGGTTCAACTACTTAGTTTTACAATATGCAGCTGTATTAACATTCATCTCTATCTTACTATTTAAATGCACTGAATTTTATTCGTGTAATAAATACCACTGTGAAAAAAAAAAAAATCTAAAACATTTATTTTTATTTTCTCCCCATGCTCTCAGTAAACTTCAGTTGGAGAATTTGTTAACAAAAATGTGATTAATCTGAAGAAGGGATCTCCACTTTTGCCCTAGGTTTCCCTTACAACCAAGATATAGCTTGGTTTAAGATTATTTTACATATTAATTTACATAAAAAATGCTGGAAGTCAACAGATACTGTCTGAATGACTCTAAAGTAGAAAAGAATGACTAGATAATTATAAAACTGCCTCTATCAACCAGTTAGCTCTAAGAGCATTCTTGTTAATTTTTCTGATGATATCACCAGTTTTCTCTCTTTACATATTAATAATGTATTACTTCTCATTCCTATTACAGTTCAAAGGCACTCAAAAACCTGCAGATAGAAAAGATTGTTGCTACATAAAGGTGGAAAGGAGTGGCGGAGTGGAGACAATACTGATACAGTCTTACATGTGGCCAGGCTATAATGAGCCCCCTGAAGGTGTATCAAGTCTGAGGGTTGACCTGCAACCTCCCAGAGTGGCTTAATAACATTTGCTAGACGGCACTTCAGATGTGTTCTGTAAAACAAAGGTTTAAATAAAAGCAGAAAATAACAAACAATACTGAAACAAAACAAAAGCCAGGCACGGTGCAGAAAAACCTCCAGCACTGGCTAAGACACCTTAAAAAGTACTGAGCACCTCTGTGCTCTTCCTTAAGTACTGAATGGTCCAGGATGGTTCCTCTGGCTTGCTGTCCCATAGAAACCAGCCACACTTCTGAGGAACTGATAAAAGGTCCAACAGAGCCTCTGTGCTGGCACTGAGCCAACCACAGCGGGTGATGAACAGAAAGTTATGGCTATTCTCTTTCCTAAAACTCAGGGGTAAAACCAAAACCCCTTTCCTAAAATGGAAACACCTGCCCAATAGGTCTTGGGGATACAAGTTAACACAACACTACATTGAAACAAGTCTGTTTCCCAGCCTGAGACAGGACAGAAAACTGCTTCAAACTACCTGCTCACTCACAGCCTACTCGTCACAGTGCAGTGCCATGGCCTCTAACCTACTGCCCCTCATCAGCCATCACCTTCAAAGCTGAACAGGAGCAATCTCTTCCCCATTTGAACTCTACATGGCACTAAGACTCCCTTCTCAGCTACCAGCCTGGCATGGATGCTTAGCTATTGTCAGCAGGCAGCGATGTCGACTGCAATTCTCTGACCCACTGTCACCCTCTAGCTCGGTGTTTCTGTGAGACAGCCAGTAAACTGAGGTTGGTTATCCTTACGGGCAGGTCACACTTATACTGGACTGACCTGTTTACTAACTGGAGAGGCCACTTCTTTGTGACCTATATCCATCCTCTTAATCCTCAAGAGATGGGGGAGAGAGAAGGGAAGGGCAGGTTCTCAACTGAGTTTATGTAGCAAGCTTTTGTTATGAGATGGATCGGTAGGAAGGTTGCAGGAATGACCCATGTGAGTAGACACCACAAACTGCCCCTGTGTTGAACAAACACAGCACCAGCTGGCTCCAAAACATGGCCCATGCTGGCCAAACACAACCCCATCAGCAGTGTTGGAGGTGCCTCTGTGTTAGCATATGTAAGAAAAGATGAAGATGTGCAGCCCCTGTGAGAGAGAGAAGTGAGGAAAACATGAGCAAAATGGTCCTGCAGACACCAAAGTCACGATGTGTGGCAGTGCATGTTTTTTGAATATGTTGTTTTGTAACAAGTTCTGTTTAATGTAAAGTTTAGTTCCTTTGTATTAAGTTCGGTCCCGTGTGCCCTGCCCCCTACCTAATTGGTATTCCTTTGTTTGTTCTTCTCCCCGCGTGTAAGCACCTGCTACGATGCGGCAGCCTGTTACCTGTCCATCATCCTTCCCGCCTTTTTCTAATGTCTTCGCGCCTTTTTCAGACCCTTTCCCGCCTTGAGTTCCCCCCTCCCCACTCCTGGCATTGGTCCAAAGCGCCATCCATCACCCCCGTTTTCCCCTGAGGCAAGACCCCACTGGTTAGGAGCTGCCAACCCCACCCCTGTTTCCTCCCCTTCTGTATCCCTTAAAACCCCCTGCAAGCCGCGTGTCTGGGTCGGATCTGGGGCTCAGAACCAGGCGAATAAACCTTTTGCTGCTGCACCTGGATTGGACCCCTCTTTCTTTACCTTCCACCTCGCCGCAACGACATCTAGTCCTCTTCGGGGCAAAAGAGCCCGCGAGAGTCAGCTCCGCCCGGCTGCGGTCTGACCTGCTACCTCGCCTGCCGCGGTGCCTGGGCTAGCTGGGGCAAGAGCGAAAGGCTCTTTAAGGGCACCTGCGGCAATGATGAAGGACAAGAAGCAGGTGCTCCAGGTGCAGAGCTAAGATTGTCCCAAACCCCTTGGAGAGGTCCATGGTGAAGTAAGTTATCCCCGTAGAGTCCATTAAGGACCACACTGGAGCAGATATCTACCCTGCAGCCCATGAAGTAAATTCAGATCTCAATGTATTCTGCAAGACTACAACATCATAAAGCTACTTTTCTAAAATGAACTCTACAGCAACTGTACAAATTGTGCAATTGTACAAAATTTAACCCAAGGTTTAAGGAATTTCCAACAGAAATTTAAATTCAAATTTCCAGTCTCAAAAGGCTGGTTTTGATGTGACAGTTTCTAAAAGATCAGACTTGAGGAGTAAAGAAGCTTTCTCCAGTAAAACACCAATGTAGAAGGAATGTAATGAGTATATTTTGACAGACAGCCACTGAAATCAAAGGCAAAGGAAAGTCCTCTATGGTGGTACCCTTGACACATCATCCATATGTAACACAAAGCAGCATTTCATAACACTTTTGAATTATTCAGATCAAAAATGCACAGATAAAATTATTGTTAGACTCTAGAACGTACTGAAGAGATGTGCTTCAATAGCCACCAAGGGAAGTCAGCTTTATAAAATCTGCCTCGTTACCTGCTGGCTTATATTGCATGCTCTTTGTGCAAGTTTCTTCAGTGCATATATCTCCTATAATTACTGTCTCAGTAAAGTGTGTTTACTATCAACATGCAAAAACTCACAGAAAATCTATATTTTTTGCCAGTGTTAAAAGTTTACTCCCAGAGCATAAGTCTTTTGCATTCCCATGTCACACACCTTGCAAGATTAGTAACTTAAGATTTCTGAGTGTTATATCTCACTGTGATCTCTAAATTAGAACTTCAGCACTGTAAGTCATGATGTTTTGGTTTATATTTCTTAAACATAGCTTGACTTCTTTAAAAAAAAAAAAGTAAAATATGCTATGAAACACAGAAAGAAAATATAATTACCTCCACACTTTAAAAAAAAAAAAATTTATGGAACAGAATTTATGACTTTTCTTTCCACCCTTTATGGATCTTTTGGATTTTTGGTTTACTGGGTTGCTTGCTACGTAGAAAATTTCGGATCATTTTCAGGGCCCGCAAGCAATATCAGAGCACCAGGTGACACATCCTCAGCAAGTCGTACGTCAGAATTTACATGGTTCAACATTTGAACTCTAAGGATTCTCAAGAACCACTCCAGGCAAACCTGGAATGAAAGGATAAATGTCTGCTTTAAATCTGAGCAAAACAGAATGGTTTGTTACCTTATATTACCTTTTATGCACCAAATAATGAGCTAATAGTTACCTATGCCTCTTGTTTCTCTTGCATATTTTGCATTCACCAAAACCAGTAAGGGTGCCATAGGGTACCCATACCAAGTTCATAAAAAATATTTTGGCAATTTATTCTGAAGAAAGAGAATTATGGATGGAATTTGGTTGAGTTCTAAAACAAAGAGAAGAAAGAAGATTGAATCTGAAAACATAAAGTTACCAGCCTTTGTTCCTGATTTTGTAGATTTTTTTAATATTCATCAGTCTTTGATATTCTCCAAAAACCTTTTTGTTCATTTTCTGTAGTAGTACTGGTAAGGTTTAATGGAGAGCCCATTCTGTAATTTCTCTCCCTCTGAGAAGTGCTCACTGTATTATTACCAAAACTCAGCATATGTCTCTTCACAGACTGTGGAGCATTGACATTTCCATTTCAGCAGCTTTCCTTTTAAATAACATTTTGAAAAGTGCAACAGAAAAGCATGAAGCAGATTTATTAATTATATTTAATTTGGCTGCTTATCATCTTTTCAGTGAATATTACAGTATTTCAGTGCCATTGCTGATCTCATGAGTCCTTTATTTTAGGTGTTTTGTAATTTTTTTCTATTTTTCAGGAAATACTGAAGTAAGTGCCAACTCTTTGTCCATCCCACTTACAAAGCACAGCTTGATGTTCTACTGAAAGTAGAGGATTATTTTTTCTAGGATGTGCAAACATTTTTTTTAGTCTACTAAATAAAACTTTTATTCTAGATCATTAGCACAGATACAAAAAGGCACAACCTCAGTTATTAACTCAAATATTGTCTTTGAAAGGGGTTTTTTATTTATTTTCAGTCATAGAAATATGGTTTCTTGCCTACAATATATGGAGTTTACAGATTAAGAATTATTGACATCAGCATATAACTCAATGAGATGTAATGCAGTAGATTTAAAGTTTATCAGTGCCTTACACACAAAAGCATTAGAGTCAAAAAAATATGTTAATAAACTTGTTGTATGACCAACTCCCTAATCTCCTTTTCATTATTGAGGAAATGCTGGCAGTCTCTTCAACTTAATGTCTATTAGGAAAAGATACATATGACCATAAACAGATGGCAAGAACATGCTGAGATCTTATTAATTGTATTCTGTTCTTCATTGTAATGTCAATGGCTTATGACAGTGCTATAAAAACACTATTAGTTGGAAGTAAAATTCTAATTGCAACTGCTCAGCAGCAGTAATTTATGAGGAAGGGATGATCTGGCTCAGAAGCAAGAAGTCCCAAATACAGGAGATGGGTAAACAGGAGAACTTTACATGTTTTTTTTTCTACAAAGTAACTTTGCTGAGATGATGCTGTACATAATTTGTTTTGAGTAAAGAAGAATCTTGTGACAGAAATCCATCCACTGAAATTTATTTATCAGGGTAGGCTAAAGAGTTAATAATATGTCAGTCCTGTTAGCTATCTGTAACTGTTAATCATCATACTCAATACTTGTATAAAAATCAGTCTGTCTTGGTGAATCCTATCTGTAATAATTCTGGTATTTTTAGGTAATTCCAAATTTATGTAATTCCTATATTTAAGTAATTTCTAGTAATTTTATGATTCCCTATTAAAAATGTTTATTAACTTCCTGAAATAATCTTAAGTCAGAATTGATGTGTTCTTTGATTTCATTATACAGTGGAAACATCAACGTTACGGGGTTTTGCCATTTCTGTTGTTGAATGTTGTTGTCTACAGACTTTGAATTAACAGGATAATGAGAAAAAGGGTTTAGGCAGCTGCTGTGTTTGTAGATCAGCATAACAATTGTGTCTTTTAATAATATGAAAAAGTAAGAGCTACCTTATGACTGCAGGGAAGACACAGCAGAACTGGAATTAGTTTTCCAAAAAGGTCTCACATTTTCTGTCTTTGGAGGCTTTTCTATATTCAGCTACAAAAAAGGTAGGAATTACCTACTCAAATATTAGCAATCTTGTTTGAAGTTTGAGGTGGAACAGGGTGACCTCCAGAAGTCCCTTCCAAGCTGTGTTATTACAGTTCTACAGAAAAAGCAGTGGGGTTTATCTGAGAAGCTTTTATTGGTTGTAAGCCTTAATAGAAGATAATGCACCATGAAATCATAGAGGTGACATAAAAATATGTTAATATTGAAATCCACTGTGAAGAGAATATATTGGGCTGATTTACTTTAAAACTCAGTAATATCAGGCCATTTATCATGTAAGCAAGCAAGTGGAGAATAAGCCTAATGCATTTCAAATACAACAGAATTTCTAAAGCTCATCACGGTATATTCACAGATTGCTTCCTTAAATATAGTAGAGGCTCAAGGATTATTACATTATAATCTCATATATGAATAATTAGTTGCATTCACTCATGCCCTCCAACGAAGTCAAATAATTCTCTGTAAACATATTACATGTCTTTCACTTACAGACATATTCTGCAAATGTATGTTCATGTTAAAATGAATCAAGATACTGCTCAAAATCCTTTAAACTGCAACAATTTCAATGATCTTATCAATCATATTCAAAAAATACCAATCAGACATCATGGAAGACAATGAAAATATTTTCCACAAATAGTTTCTAGGGCCAGGCCGACTTTTATTAATAACCCTTTATTACAGGGATCAAGCAATGTACTTGGTTTCTTTAGACTCCCAGTAAATATATTTCCAATACAAGCACCTTAAAGAACATTCTCATGTGATTTTTACAGTGAAAGCAAGTATTGCTTTGGTAGTGGTGTTGTTTGGAACAGGGTTAAATTAGTTCCATGTTTGGATATCTGCTAAAAAGAGTATTGATGTGTCAGGGATGGTTTCATTATTGCTGGGCTTGCCCAGCATCTAGACCTTTTCTGATTCTCACAAATTCAATACATGCACATGCCCCACCACTGTGTAGATGGTGTACACAAGAGGCTGGGAGGGACATAGCTGGACAAGTGACCCCAGGTGACCAAAGGAATATCCTGTCCCATGTAAAACTCTGCTGAAAATAAAAAGCTATGAGCAGAAGGAGGGAGGAGGTAAGTTTGGAAATATGCTGCTTGTCTTCCCAAGTCTCTGTTCAAAGCAAATGAACCTGCCTATCTATGGGAAGTAGTCAATTGATTTATTATTTTGTTTAGCTTGTGGACACACCTTTGCTTTACCTATAAAACTCTTCTCACTTTTACCTTTCAAATAGTTTCTCTCAGCCTGCTGAGAGGAGTGGCTTTGTGGAGCTGACTTGATGCCTTGGGTTAAATCACAAAAGCTTTGACTGTAAAGACCTTTGGTAAAACATAATGTGATAAAGGTCCTGTAAAGATCAGAAGAAGTCAGATAGGGAAAAGCCACCCATTTTTCTTCTCCAAACTTATAACCTTTGCCCACATTTGTAGTAATGTAGAAATGGGTGACATTCAGAAGATATAATTTCTGTTCTGATGCAATATTTTAACACATTTATTTCTACTCTAATGGCAGCTTTCAATCTTTTTTGCTCTATTGAACATACCAAAGGATAGTAAGTTTAAAATTAGGACAAACGCAAATTTTCAGCATCTATATATTCAACTTTGGGTTGCATATTTTGTCTTTTTTACTCATCTTTGAAACTCTGCTGAAAATCTGGGTGAAGGGCAGACAAACATTTATAGCTAAAGAGATTGAGCAGTGAGGACTGCCATGGCTCCTTGGAAGAGTGAGAGTGTAGGATGAAGACACAAAGTGCCATAATACCACTTTAGTTCTTAGCTCCTATCTCCCATGCAAACATGTCTGCTTGCTCAGTTCTGAATCTTCATACTGACAATGGGAAAAGTTCAGAAAGGGTAATTCTTTGGGAAAAAAAAAGACTCAGTACAGCAGCCAGAAGATACACTATTCCACCAAATGACACACTCAACCAAATGGTCATCTCTTGTTAGCAAACCCTGCATTTCTTATTTTCACTCCTGTTTATCATGTTATCACAGATTTTAACACTTGAAGCAAAATGTCCCATTAACATACTGTAATTAAAAGGTTATTGTAAGAGAAAAAATATTTCGATTCTTACTATGACTTTGAAGCTGGTATTAAATGTTTCAATTTAAAATTAGTCATCCTAGAAATTATATAGTTATAAAATAATATTATCGGCTTTGTTGCAGAACACAAGGCAATATGGAAAGGAATACAAGGCCCTAAGGAAAGAAAAAAGTGTATGTTGAATGTCCTTGTCACTTTGTCACTTTGATGCTGGTCTTTAATTAATTAAATGCAGTTTCTGCTGAAGGACATCTGCCTCATTTTCAAATAACTGCCTCAAAATGGCAGATTTTAAAATCCACAATTTTGCTTCAAACCTTGAAATCCTGTTGGCACCTCACAAATCTTAATTTTTTAGCCTTTCATAGAAATCTATAAAATTCATCACTCATACATTTTAAATACATTTGGGGCAAGTATTCTTTTTACACTATGACTGTAAATAGATAGACAACAGCTCTGGAAAATACTGATGCCTATAGCAACTTTAGGTCTGCATTCATATCTGGAAATGCCTTCTCTCCAGCACAGCAAGAGATTTACCTGCTTTTAAATAATATTAACTCCCTTACCCTCATACTAAAATTCCTCTCACTGTAGTTTATTCCTAAGGCAGTAGTGCTTGAAAATATAGGGTAACAATGCCTTCTTTAAAGCTATCAGACTGTCCCAAAAAAACAAAATTAACTTGACATCCACATTATTCTGAAAATACTTTTTCTTTTTTTCCTGTGAATTTTAATATGTAGCATCTGCTTCAGTAAACAAAAAAATATGCTCTCTTCAGTTCCTGGGTCAAAATTCCTCTGAAGGTAATTGCACGGGGTTTGCAAAAATCTTTAAAATACTGTCATTAAAAAAAAAAAAAAATTCTTTCTTCTCATAGTCCAAAACCAGTTTTAGCATATTGGAGTAATGTGTTTATCCTTTTTAGTGAATAGCACTTTACTATAATACTTTTCCTTAAATTTGAATTTATTTATATTTTATCAAAATGAAAAGGACACAGATGTTCTTCATATAGTCTGAGTAAAAGAAGACATCTGTTAGATTTTTACCAGGACCTTTCACTCTTAGAGCAGTAGAGTGCCAAAGTAATGAAACATTTAAATTTTTTCTGAAATTCATAAGCTAGCGGGACTTGCTTTAGAAATGATTGAAAACTGAAAAAAGAAATTCTAAAATTTCCATGGGGTATGTTTGGATCTTTAATAGGATATCTCTATAGTCTCAAATTAACAAAAGACTTGAGCAGACCCTTTAGAAAGCAGGTGCCTTCCTTTGTGTATGAATATTTCTGTCTGAATATGATAAGGAAATTACATAAATTTCATGAGAGGATGGGAAATATATTAAAACTGAATAACGTGGCACATTTTGCTTTGTTCAGGTATGATACTGGATGTCATAATAAGAGTTGAGTTATCCTCTCTTCCTATACATGGCCAGAGCTGAACCCAAAATGATTATTACTTTTTGAAATTGGAGTTTGGGGATAAAAATGCATGCTTTATATTCAGTATTAATAACCATAACATTCTAGAGTGAAATTACCTACCATGTTGTGGTAAAGGGGGTATTGTGTAACACAGGATTGAGGTAAGATGTCACTGTCTGGTCCACTGGTGAAGGTACCGTGACCTTCCTCGCTAGAAGCGTCTTTAAAAAGACACCCAGAGGGATGGAGGCACAGGCACTCTCAGCTCTTTGTGCATGCTCAGGTACAGAGTGATCCGCTCTTTGGTGCACTCTCAAGTGCAGAGTGATCTACAATTTGTGTGGCTGCCTGAGCAGCAGAGCCGTGTTTGCCACCCCAAGCAACGCAGGAGTAAAAGCAGCGAGATGGGGCCTTTCTGATCTCCGTGAGAGCTTCTTTATTCCCCACGTCTGGAACAGAAAGGAGCCAAACGGTTTTCTGGGAGAAGGATTATATAGGGTAACCAGGGGTAGGATTTCACAACTTGGCCAGTGGGGAAAGCGATTGGGAAAAGGGACTGATCAGGGGAAGGATCCAAAAAGAACCAATCAGGAGGGATAAAACCCCTCCTGAATAAAGGGAATAAAGGGAACAACCAATGGGGTATGAAACATTAACATGGAACTAAAAAGGTTCATAGGTTGACGTGTTTTTTTCTCACCTTGAGCCAAGGAAAATGCTCAAAGGGACTTCTCAAAGGTGAGTCCCTGCAAATTGAGGCAGCCTAGGGGCTACACATGGGTTGAAGCACTTTTGCTTACCCTGATCTCTAAGGAAATCTCCCAGGAAGACTTCCAAGGGGCTGCTAAATGAAGCAGCCCAAGGGATGTTGACTTTGCTGGGTAGTGGGCTGTCTTTTGTAGATGGTCCATGGATCACACAGTAAGAGTGGAGAAATTTTCATGGTTTTGGAAGACCGTTATTTTTGTGGTATTTACACCATGTCTGGAAATTGTGAACAAATATTCTGCTGGAATAGATTTTCTATGGCTAGTAAACTTAGTGAAATTATCTTTTTTTTTCCCTTTCTTTTTTTTTTTTTCCTTTTTTTAATTTGAAGAGCAGTTTGTGAAAAGTCACATCTCTGAATTACCTAGGGTTGGGATAATATTGATAAAGTGCTGTAGCACATGGATTAATCTTTTAAGCAAATTAGACTCAATATAGTCTTTTGAGATTTTCCTCACAAATAAATGGAATGGACAAGTGCCTGTCGTAGGAAGGCATCAATAAATTCATTTATATTAATAAATTCTATGTTTTAGTTCTACATAATTTTGTGGTTGCACCATCAGAAGATATAAAGATGGGGGTACCAAAACACTGAGTATATTTAAATTGAATTATAATTTAAAAAAAAAACAAACTGGAAAGAAAAAAAAATTCTATATAGAGATGAAATGCTTCTAGAGAGAGTTGTTACTGATCATTTCTGACAGGAGAGGAATCTTTACAGTTGAAATAACTGCAGGAATGTTGCCAAGCCATCAAGTTTTATTAAATGCAAGCCAAAAAACCCAAGTCCATCAGTGTTTTTGCATATAACAGCATAACATCTTGCTCTGAAAGCATCACAAAGCACCCAGCAATGAATATGTATTTGAGAAATCATGGGAAAAATTCTGAGTAGTTGCCATAAAATTAGAATTCAATCACAAGAAAATCTGCAGACTGACAAATTTCATTAGAAACGGAGAAGCAAACCCCATGTTTAACCTTTATGTGTTTCTCGCAAACATTCTATCTTTACATGTTTAAAATACTTCAAAAGTGTAGAAGAAAGCACAAGCCATTGAAGAAAATAGTAGATCAGCAGTTCTCATACAAATACAACCCTGCAGAAATACAACTGTAATAATGTAATTCCTGGGCAGTGGGCTTAGAATTGCTACTCCAGAAGAATATAAGGAGGCTGAAACCAAGGAGGAAATGTCTGAAATGTCTAGACACATTATGACTACCAAAGTTTTGTTCTTCATTGAGCTAAATTACTCCGCTGGTTTTGCTTGTGTTTGAACAAAGTTACAAGAATTTACAAGTGAGGTGGCTCTGGTAGATTTTTTGAAATGACAGGAATAGGCAGGGGTGGCAAGGAGTTGTTCCATTATTAAGCTGTGAAATTCCTTTAAATCTAGCCCATGATACACCAGGGAGAAGTCAGGCTTATTGGTCTTTTACCTTGGCTGAAATTTGTAAGTTAAAAATAATGCATTAGGGGCCTTAGACTGTTTTCAGAGTTACAAGCTGCAGCAAGTTAGAATATGAGGTAACTGTTCAAGCATGTGTTATTCCTTCCTCTTTCATCCTTCCATTCTGTCCAGTCTATTTCTGAGGTAAAAATTGTCTCTGACTGCAGTTTCACTGAGGCCATCATTTGCCCAACGCAACAGCTTCGACATCTTCAACCTGAACCCTTATCTTGGTATCTGATTGTGAATGTCACAGCTACGCCAGTGAGGGATTGGAAGAGAGATGAAAATAAAGACATTCAAGAATGTGCATCTGAAGTCGCTTGTTATGTTCACATAGGCTTTACTCTTTTGTAAGTGAAATGAGATTACTCAAATTAATAGTCTTGTAATTAATGTACATCATGCAGTGGTAGAAACCACACCAAACAGTGTCATCTACTTTTTAAACCAAACCAAAGAAATTCTATTCTCTATAATTTTGGAAGTCAGTGAAACATAGGCTGCTATGTAACACTGATGTTTTTAGCCTTTGAGCTTTTCAGCATTTATTTTCAAGTCCATAGCCATTAAGTATGACTATATAATCATACCTTTCTGCACAAAACCAACATTTTGAGTAGCTGGTACATGATTTGCAGCTATTGATTTCTTAATTTTCTTTTTTAATCTCAAGAGAACAGATTTTTTTTTTTTGTCTGTTGAATTGCATGTAGTAAAAACTTTCAACATTTGTTCATCCAACACAATCAATATTCACGTCAAGATTTTTTTTTTCTGGTGTACTGCCACAACATGAGTTAAAATTCATTTTGTTTTCTCAGCTGTTACTTTCCTACTAGACGAAAAATCCTTATAGTGATTACTTTTTTATATAATAAACATAAATTCAGAAAAATAATCTTTACCTGAAAACTTATTACATAATTTATGTTACCTACACTATTCTTGTCCTACAATTTTCTTCTAAAAAGTCACTGCTATTAATAAACTTCAGAGAAATCACTATTAAAAAAAATAGAACTATCAAAATCCTTGTTGGTTGGTTGTCATCCCTTTACACTTGCAGATAGAAAAGAATATATTCCTCATGAAAAATTTCTGTCTATCTCATAAATGTTAACTTTCCAAAGCATGGTAGGTCAGCTGGTTATTATATATTGTATTTTTAAATCCTCTACTACTTTAAAATTAATCTTTCTCCCCTATCGTTTCCCTTTTCTCATGCTCCTTTTACATTTGATTTCACAAGGCAACATCTTACCTCACCTGGTGTTGTTCCCAAGCTTACCTGCTCTCTTACTGAAGAAGACAGAAAAATTAAAAAGAGCAAACACCTGACATTTCCTAGCAAGACCCCAAATAACTCCACAAGCTGAGAAGCCAAGTCTGTCCATCTACAGCGCTGTGTCTCCCACATTTTCCCAACACAATAATTTCTTCTCCCTTTTCTCAGAACAACTCTTTACCAGCCTGTTACACACCTCCTCACACAACCCTGACTCCGGTCTCTCTCCTTACAGAGATGAGTGAGTGGTAGTGTGGTCTGTGACTGGTTTGAGTCAGTTTGTTTGCCAACTACTGCATGTGGCTGCCTTGTTCAGGTGATGACACAGGAGTCAGTCTTGACGGGAGCAATTACCTGGAGTTTTTTAATTAATCTTTTGAGTTCCATGAGAGAGGAAAAACTTAATCATTTCCTTTCAGTGAGAATTTTTAATGTTGTTATCAAGAAGATGAGAGAGTATGATTGAGCAAACCATACTGCTTTATTAGGAGGACAGGCTAAGAAGCATCCCCCACTGAGGAAAAATTTTTGTTTTGTCAGTCAAAAGTAAATTAGCAACAACAGTTTTGGTTTGGTTGGGTTGTTTTTCTGTTGTTTAGAGTTTTGTTGTTGTTGTTTTTATTTAACTTAAATTCCTTTGACATTAAAGAGAGTTGCAGAAAGAATGAATTGATGAGGGAATTGGAGACCTGCTGGGTACCAAATCAAAGATAAAGCCAAATAGTTACTAACAGAAAGGTTTTTGCTAAACAGTATCAAATGTTCAATAAAAATTGGGTGCCAGAAGGATAGTAACAAAAATGCTAATTTATTTGAGAAAGAAAAGACCTAACACAAAGTAAAATGAAGAAAACAGAAAGCAAAAAACATCTAGCATGACAGTAATTGAGATAAAGAACAGCTGATCCAGAATCACAAAATAAATAATAGATCTTTGGAACACTGATAGCCATTTACAAATCAACGTAGAAGAAAGTGACACTGAAAAAATTAAAGACCTTCTAAACAGGACAGCCAAGGCAAAAATTAACTTTTGAACAAAATGTGTGGTTTAGATGCATTTTCATCTTATCAGGTGTAATAAATTAGGTGTAACAAAATAAGGGGCTATGAATAAACATAATTGTTATCAGACATTCTGAAACAGTCAAAACTTAAGCTTGAATTGCAGGAAGCTGAAAAGGATTGGAGAGGAAATAAATCAAAGATACTGCAGAATTTTTCTCATCTACCTGAAACAAGTGCCAGCAGAAACAGCTGCCTGACAATTTTATCCAGAAGGGATTACTTTGGGCAGCGTTACATGGAGAGGAAGAGGCAGCAAAACAGCTACTTATAATTTTTTTTAATAAAGTCAAGTTTTTTATTGGAAAAAAATGATTAAAAATATTTTTTTCATGGTTAGAAGCAAAAACATTTCTTAGATATTGGAAATACAGATCCAGGTCTTTATTTGTGTGGTAAGAAAAATCAGATGGGGAGACTCATTGAATCAACTTCAAGTCAAATCTGAAAGGGTTCTTACTATGGATATCATTGTCACCATCAAGGAAACTACTCCTATCCTGTTTGATGGACTTCATTAATAATTAATTATTAATTAATAATTATTATTCAAAAATTATTTTAGTACATTATTTTAAAAAAATACTTTTTCCCCCAGATAAAATAGATGAATAGGGAAAAGTGAAGTAGATTCTATTCTATTCATGTGGAAGGGTGAGCAGCATAGGAGATGTACAATATTAAATGCAGAGAGTGCACACAACAGGGCAGAAAAAGGGAGCCATCTCTAGTTTCATTCATACAAAAAGAAATAATTACTAGAATATATGAATCCTATGGACAGGAATGGTAGATACTGGCTTGTACAAGAGATATTATTACATGCAAGGCAAATATGTCATTTTTAAAAGAGTTTCAACCATAAGTTCAAATTACCCACATAAATTTTCTAGAGAAAGCATGTATTCCTGCATATTTTGTCTTCTAGCAGCTGTCTTTCAAAAACGTATTTGTTAAACTGTCTATAAATATAGCAGCAGCCTGTAACCTGATGTTAGCAGACTCCTAGAAGTCTGCATGGTACTTCTAGTTGTAAGTTTTTCTTGGCAAAAGTTTGAAAAACCCAACCACATATTTCTTTTGCAAACATCTGCTGGTATGGATGGGTAGTGGATGATAGTCAAATGATACATAAATTTTTTGGCCTCAAATGTTTTTTTACTTTGGTTTCCATCCCTTCTGATTTTTCACTGAAAGTTTGTAGAGATGTAAAGTGCTGTATGAAATATTTTCTAAGCCGATGGCTCTAGACCTTTTGTCAACATCATAATAAAAATATGTTTCTGGGGGCAAGTGTTGCTCTGAAATATTTTTTACATCAATTTGAATTACTTATAGATTTCATGGTAGAGCTGAATATTTTGGTATTGATTACAGTGTGGTACATAATTGAGAAGGTTATGGTTTTATTATTATATTATATTATTATTTTTTATTATTAATTATTTATTAGCTTAACAATAGGTGCCTCTGTTCCAGAATAATTACAGTGGAAAAAGCAAATGCAACAATACACTGAATTAGACAAAAAGCAATCTAATAAGTTATTATATTAATACCTGTTGGAAAAAGAAATGCAAATGTCAAACCTCAAGCTAGAAAATACTGGAGAAGTGAATGCCTTCCAGAGTTCAAGAAATGTTTGGGCAATGCTTCCAACACACGTGGTGTAATTCTTGGGTCTGTCCTGTGCACGGCCAGGAGCTGGATGTTGGGTGATTGCTGTGGGTCCCTTCCAATTCAGGCTATCCTGTGATTCTATGATTCCGTAGGTGTGCAGCCAGGCAGTCTGCTTGGACAGTGTTTGTTAAAGCGCCTGCTCAGTTTTGGTACTGTCATTCTTGCACTCTAATTTGGTATTGACCATCCTTGGCTGGTAAAGTTCTGGCAGTAACAGGGTTAAAACTGCTATTTCTAACAGGATTAAAAGTGTTATTTCATGTGGCAAAAAACTGTTTCACCTCAGTTCAGTGAAGTCAGTTGTTCTGGGTTGAACAAGACCCCAATTATTTCTTATTATTTTAATGTTTCCCAGTCACCTTTTGATTATCAGAAATTAGAGATGACTTTCTGTTCCTTTGTAGCTTATGAAATATTTAGGTCCTCATTCCTTTGGTAGAGCTGTACTGGATTTTCATTGTTAAGAATTCATGCCTCAGTTGTAAACATGCATGAGCTATAAAGAGAACTTTTAACCCACGGTAAGCAGCACTAGAACACTGAGAGTATCATATGGCTGGTGTTTATAGTCAACATCATCAAGTAGAAAAATTTAAACAAGGAAAAAAAAATGGAACAACTGAAAAGGAAATGAACAGGTGACTGCTTAGCAGTCTCTACAAGTACTGCAGGGCATTTTTAGTGACAAGAACATGACCAATCCAGTAGTTTACTCAGTTGTACTGGAAAAACTCTTCATTTGTTACAGAAGGGTAAGTCTATCCTCTCAGGAGTGATCCCGCTTCTTGTACTTTGGTGTTTGATACGAACTTCTGTATTCTTATGGTTTTTTCGTATTTCCCTGTCTTCCTTAGCCATTGAATTATAGTGGCACAAATACATTAACAAAAAGCATTACAGTAAGAAAATAGATACTCTTTGTACAGTCTGTATGTTGCAGTTGTTACAGGCTTTGTAACTTAATTACTTTAACATTTTGTGATTATCCTTTAGGCATCAGCCTGCTGGTTTTTGCTGTTTTCCCCATAGAAAATCCAGCTGGCATGTGTAAATAGAATGCATTAGCAATAAAAATTGAGAATGGAAATTACAGTCTTTATGCTAAGTATGAGTACAGTAAACCCATCTTCCACCTTACTTTCGTTTCAGACTTGCAATTCCCTCTTTCTTCTGCTAGATTCCACAAAATACTCTATCCTGCTTGTAATTTCTGACTCCTGGAATACTCATCCCCACAACTCTCATGTGGCAGAGTGCAAAACTCAAGAAGACTTTCTTTCTCTCCATGATCATTTTTTACCATGCCTACATACAACACAAGGGCAGTAACTTCTGCAGTTAAATTGGAAAACGTGTAACAAACAGGAGGTAGTTTGACCATACACAATCAAACATCTTCCACTAGTGCAGTAAAATTTAACACCCAGTATCCAGAGATGTAAGGTATATAATAATAAGCAATTGCAAAAGAATATACATTTTAGAAATGACACTAAGCATCTGTATTTAAAATTGTACTTCTGCATAGTTACTCTCTTTGCAATATTATTTTCCTTTAAAATCTGATGCCTTTTACAGACCTGACACTTTAACTGTGTGCTAGTAGCACTTGCTGTGAATGAATTGTATTGAATTGTATTGAATGCTCAGAGGAAGAACGGAACACTGTCCATATAATTATGCACTGAATCTTAGAAAAGCTTCATTAAGGTACTTAATTCTTTTAAAACCATGTAGTCAGTATATTCTCTATATGTCAGTTAATTTGTGGACCTCAAATAAGAAAATGAGATTTCACTGGCATGCAATAGAATCAAACTACTTAAAAAAAAAATCTTTGTCAAACCGTTTCTTTCTGGTTATAGTATACTCACAACTGTTGAAATTAATTTATCTGAAAATGTCCCTTATAGGAATTCAAATAGATACACTGTATCAACCCATGCTAAAGTACTCGAGATTAAGACCCTTTGGGAAAGAGACTAAAACATGAGGAGAGGGGGAGGGAG
Organism: Cisticola juncidis; assembly: GCA_013400215.1. NCBI lineage: Eukaryota > Metazoa > Chordata > Aves > Passeriformes > Cisticolidae > Cisticola > Cisticola juncidis. The sequence goes on along the minus strand of VXBR01001748.1, from coordinate 11,200 downwards.
GGACAATCTGCATCTTAAAAGCATTAGCACTCCATATGCCTCTTGCATTGCTTTGGAGAGTAAAAAACCCACTCAGAAAGGCATACCTGTGACAGCATCCTAGCTGTGCCTGGAATAAAATTTTCCTCCTTGAAAACAAGATATTCACACCTCAGCAAAGGAAAAATAAAATATAAACATTAGTAAATGCTACAGAGAAACCCATGGAGATGGTAGCTTGTAGGACAAGCTAAATATATACTTAAAAATGTGCAATTAAATATCCAGCTTGGAATTTTTACATCTAATTCATGGTACTTGAAAAATTTCTTAGGATTAAAAATAATACAGAAAACTCTGTGATGTCTATTTATATTATGTTACGGTAGTAACTTATAAATGCATGTTATTTGCAAGAGATACTTTAGTTTTGCTTTTAAAGAAATTCCACAAAAAATTATCATAAATATTGTAGAGAGAACAAAGCAAATGTCTTACTGTAAGAAAGTCTGGGTTTTGTAACCTCTGCTATATACAAATCTCTATTATTCTTA
>VXBR01001747.1:34581-51832 GCA_013400215.1 Cisticola juncidis | reverse complement strand
CTTTCCAAACCAAGACAGGTCCCCATGGAAAGGACATTCCCAGCGGCCAGTCCGAGGCCCCTGGACCCCCTGTCCTGACCTCGTGGCGCAAGGGCAGCGCGTCTGACTCCAGATCAGAAGGTTGTGTGTTCAAATCACACCGGGGTCAGTCACTGGCACCCCTCTGCTTTTCTGGGGGGCTGTTCTGGGAAAGGGGCAGGCTCAGGGTGTGGGGCATGGACTAGACCTTATGGCGAACACGATGCCCAGAGCCCTCCTGTGAGCAGGGAGCTGTGCTGGGTGAGGATGAAAGCAGTGAGGTGTTATTTTTGGTGGGTGTCTGCCATAATTTACCTCAAGAAGGAGGTGATGCCTTCCTCAGGGAAATACAGGAAACTTTTTAACTACAGGTTCAGTCACCTCTGGAAGACCTGGACATGCTTGCCTGGCAGGGTAACATGGGGCAGTGTGGTCAGTCCAGGGGATATCTGGAGGGGAATCAAGAGCAATTACTCTCTGTGGGATTATGGAAAAGGGACAAGTTCCTAAAGAGCAGTATGGAAAGATTTTTTCAAGAATATTAAGAAGGACCACCTGGAAAGCTCTAGTCTGGGCAATAACAGCTCTGAGTCTGCCCGAACACTATGGAAAAAAAGCCATGCCTGAAAGGAGGAAAGATGTGAAAATGACTGGAAAGCCAAGGATTTACCAAAGGCAGACCACCCTTGCCCAAAAGAATAAATTTCTTAGCAGAGATGATTTCTTTGGTAGTCAAATGGACATGGAGGAACATCGTTTACCTTGACTTTGGTTTCACCTCTGACAAGGCCTCCCAGATGTGTCCCTGCAGCAGGACACGCACACAGAGCAGCTCAGCTCAATCCAAAGGCAAAGCAAAGGGCTGGGACCAGGCACTGAGTGGGTTGGGGTCCGTGTTGGCAGCCCAGGGGACCCTTCACTGCTGGGTGCTGAACTGGCTGTGGTTTGGGGTCTCTGTGGTGGGAGCAGAGGCTGCTGCACAGAAGGAAGGACATGGGCAGGCTGGCAGGGACACAGGGGTGACCAGGGCACAGGGCCAGTGGCGCAATGGACAACGCGCCTGACTACGGATCAGGAGATTGCAGGTTCGACTCCTGCCTGGCTCAACACTTTTAGCCCAGGCAAGTTCCTCACACTCCCTTTCCTTCTCCTGCCCATCATCATCCTCCCTCAAGCTCCTCAGGTCCTGTCCCACCCTCCAAAAGCAGCAGGGCTGGAGCCCACACCACAGCCAGGGCCACACAGCAAATGCAACCCCCTCCTGAGCTGCTGTCCTGCAGCCAGCACAGAGCCAGCACTCCCAGCATGTCCTGACACCTCGTGTGTCCCAGTCCCCAGCCCTCTGCCACGCTCCCTGCTGGTCCTGCTGCCCTCTGTCACTGCCTTGCCGAGTTCTGCTCTGGAAGGAGTGCCCTGCTCACACCTGTGAGGTCACAAAATGATGTTCTTGTGATGGTGATGTTATAGAGATGGGGAAAAAGCCCGGAATGTTAAGGACCTCAGGAAGACAGCTGTCCCTTGTCACCCCCTCCACCAGTGTCACAGTGATCCGGGAAGGATTTAAACCTGCAGTCTCCTGATGCATAGTCAGGTGTGTTCATTCTCCATTGAGCAACTGGCCCCAGCCTCTGATCCCACTGCTGTCCTCACTTCCAGACCACCTGGATTTATTGGGGGTTAAAGGGAAGTGGCAGGATCTCACCTTGCTCCCACCTGCTCCTTCCATGTCAGCCTTGCCCTCCTCCCCTGTGGTCCCACTGGTTCTGATGAAATCTTTGCACGTGGCCAGAATGGAAATAATCTACACAAAGATTTATCAAGTCTCTGAGGGTGAGGGTTGCTCCCACCTGCTCCTTCCATGTCAGCCTTGCCCTCCTCACCTTCTCAAAGCCTTGCCAAGTTCTGCATGTGACAGTGATGGTCTCAGAGCAGGGCAAGGTCCCAGAGGAGCTCTGGAATTTCCATCCTTGGAGCTAATTAATGTTTGACTCCAACCTGACGTCAAACACTGCTGTGCTCTGAGCAGGGATTTGATCACCTGCATCCCAGGGATCTCCAAAAATCTATTTATTTCTATTTCTGATTAATTCTGTCACAAAGCCCACCCAGCGATGGGAAGCCCCCAGGGCTGCAGGAGGACTGGGCCAGTTGCACAATGGACAACGCGCCTGACTACGGATCAGGAGATTGCAGGTTCGACTCCTGCCTGGCTCGCAGTTTTCCTGCCCACGGCCTGGCTGTCACTTGGATGGTGACAGGGGATGTCCCTCTCCATGGTGCCCTGCCTTGCACTGGTGTTGTCCCTTCTTGGCAGGGCTTCCTGCACAGCAAAACTTCCCTCCCATCAGAGGCTCTGAATGGATACACTGGCAAAAAAAATATTCTCTGTGAGGTGATAAATCACTAAGAAAGGAGCGCAGAGGCTGTGGCCTCTACATTCTTGGAGATATTCAGAGTGTGAGCATGCAGTTCTGATCTGTGTGTCAGAAATTTAGCAGAAGTGTTAGGGTTATGGTAAGGGTTGGGGTGACTAGAGACCACCACATGTTATTTCCAACATGAATCACTGTTATTGATGTAAAATTCCCGTTTCCACGTCCTTTTGTTGCTTCATCCCACATTTGCACCCTCATGGTCCTGTCATCACTGTTTTGTGCCTTTGCTGTGTCTGTGGCTTGGGCCAGGAAGGTTGGAGGTGTCCATGTGCAGGGTAGCCCAGATCAATTGGCCAACAAGCAGGACCTTGCTATAGCCCACCTGCTCATCCCTCTGTCACCAGGCTGGGGCGAGTCACCTCCCTGTCACCTCACCAAGGTGGCCTTGGGCTAAGCTTTGCCCTCCACTGGGCACCATAGCTCCAGAGGGTTCTATATGGGCTGATAAGTTTATCTACACATCCCATGAGGAAGGCAAGATGTGCCCTCCAACCCGCCAGAGCAGCTGAGCCAAGCCTGGGGCTCAGAACAGGCATCCCCTCTCCTGGGTGGTGGAACCATGCAGGAATGCATTTCCACACCTGAGAAGGTGTTTTCTATATAGGGGAAAGGTTTCATCTTACCTTAGAACATGTAAGGAAGTTAAACTGGAATTTTCTATACCCTTTTCATTGTAATTGGTTCAATGCCAAGATCAAAACACTGACAGATCTCTTTGGCTGTTCCTCAGAATGTAGCTAGATTCTATTGGCAGCAACCCAAATTAGGTATTTAAGAAGGAGCACAAAAGAAGTCACAAGCTTTTTAGGGTGTTTTTAGCAAAGTGTCAGAGGTTTCTCTAACGCCTGTGCTCGGCTTTCTCCTTTGTTTCTGTAACGTTTGTTATTTTTCATTTATTAAATGTTTTGCTTTACAAAACATCTTTGAAGAGTCGTCTCACTATTATTAAGCCATTTTGAGAAGTGCTGGACACCCTCAGAGACTTGATAAATCTTTGTGTAGATTATTTCCATTCTGGCCACGTGCAAAGATTTCATCAGAACCAGTGGGACCACAGGGGAGGAGGGCAAGGCTGACATGGAAGGAGCAGGTGGGAGCAAGGTGATATCCTGCCACTTCCCTTTAACCCCCAATAAATCCAGGTGGTCTGGCAGTGAGGACAGCAGTGGGATCAGAGGCTGGGGCCAGTTGCTCAATGGAGAATGAACACACCTGACTATGCATCAGGAGACTGCAGGTTTAAATCCTGCCTGGATGGCCGTGACACTGGTGGAGGGGGTGACAAGGGACAGCTGTCTTCCTGAGGTCCTTAACATTCCGGGCTTTTTCCCCATCTCTATAACATCACCATCACAAGAACATCATTTTGTGACCTCACAGGTGTGAGCATGGCACTCCTTCCAGAGCAGAACTCAGCAAGGCAGTGACAGAGGGCAGCAGGACCAGCAGGGAGCATGGCAGAGGGCTGGGGACTGGGACACACGAGGTGTCAGGACATGCTGGGAGTGCTGGCTCTGTGCTGGCTGCAGGACAGCAGCTCAGGAGGGGGTTGCATTTGCTGTGTGGCCCTGGCTGTGGTGTGGGCTCCAGCCCTGCTGCTTTTGGAGTGTGGGACAAGACACGAGGAGCTTGAGGGAGGATGATGATGGGCAGGAGAAGGAAGGGGCTCACAAAGGGAGTGTGAGGAACTTGCCTGGGCTAAAAGTGTTGAGCCAGGCAGGAGTCGAACCTGCAATCTCCTGATCCGTAGTCAGGCGCGTTGTCCATTGCGCCACTGGCCCTGTACCCTGGTCACCCCTGTGTCCCTGCCAGCCTGCCCATGTCCTTCCTTCTGTGCAGCAGCCTCTGCTCCCACCACAGAGACCCCAAACCACAGCCAGTTCAGCATCCAGCAGTGAAGGGTCCCCTGGGCTGCCAACACGGACCCCAACCCGCTCAGTACCTGGTCCCAGCCCTTTACTTTGCCTTTGGATTGAGCTGAGCTGCTCTGTGTGCGTGTCCTGCTGCAGGGACACATCTGGGAGGCCTTGTCAGAGGTGAAACCATAGCCAAGATGATGTTCCTCAGGGTCCATTTGCCCATGGAGGAAGGAATTGTGTTGTCCCAGCCCAGAGTGTTCTGCCCTTGGGAAGCCCATGGTTCTTGTCTCCAGGTATCACCATATTCTTCCTTCATTTCAGGAACATTCTTTCATAATCTTCATCTGGCCTCTGAGGTGAGATGGACCTGACTCTTCTTTTTTACTCTTTTCTTGAAAAATCTCCTTGTGGTTTTCTTCAGGAAGCTCTCTCTATTTCCATCATCTTACACTGAATCATTGCCCTTAAACACTCCAGGAGTCTCCTGGACTGACTGTACCACCCCACACTGGTCTTTCAGGGAAATATTGCATGGAGATAAGTCCAGGTCCCCCACGGGTGACTGAGCCTGCAATTGTGAAGCTTTTTCCACTCAGGAAGAGAAAACCTTCATTCCCTCCATCTTCCTCGTGAGGCAAAGTGAAGCAGAAACCCACCACACCTCCTGCTTTGTCCTGTAATTTGGTTGTGACCTGTGACCTGTGAATCACGGGTTTGATATACATGCATCTTCTGGGTGAATGGGGCCTGTGTCCCCAGGGAGGTGCTGGGCCCCCATTTCTCCTGTCCCTCTGGAGACACCACCTCCTGGAGTCTGTTTCTCCTGGGAGAGGCTCTGCAGGGCTGCTCTGGGCAGTGGCCATTTTTTGCCTTCTTCCTCTGAAGTATCTCATTTACAGCTCTCTTTGTTTATCAAGGCCAGGCAGGCAAAGATGGTCCCACCCCTCTGTCAGGTGAAACAAACTTCCCATTCTCTCAAAAAATGCCCCAAATTCCAGGATGATATTTGAGTGGAAGGTGTCCCATCCCTGACCTCGTGGCGCAAGGGCAGCGCGTCTGACTCCAGATCAGAAGGTTGTGTGTTCAAATCACACCGGGGTCAGGACATGTGAGGTGTGTGTGCATCTCCTGGACACTTCCTTTTGCTCTCCCACCCTGTAACTCTGCACCCCAAATCCCTGCTGAAGGGCAGGGGATGAGCCATGACAGAGTGGTCTTTCCTTGCTGGATGAGTGTTCAAAGTATCTTTGAAGTTAAACTCCTTCAAAGTAAAACTTCAGCTTTCCCTTATCCTATGTTTGCAAAGCTGACAGGAATAGTGGGCACCTCAGATGTGGCTTTGTGTCTGGGTATCAGTTCTTCTGGTCCCAAAACCCCTTTGTAAGGGCAAGGACCTGTTAGGAAGGATAAGATCCTTTTGCATGTTCTTCCTCAGATTGAATAATCCCAATTTCTCCCCATCTCTCCTTGCATCCCCCGTATCCAACTCCCCCACCACCTTGATGGCTCTCACTGAACTTGCTTCACTATGTCAGTGAAAGTGTTTTTTTTTTTTAATTCTGTTGAGACACTTGGCTGTAGGGAGCCTAAACTGAGCCATCAGGACTGGTCATCAGGATCTTTAACTCTCAGTTTAGGCTTTTCTTGATTCCCCATGGTGAGATGGACAGAGGGGATGGAGGGCTGGAAGAAAGGCTTGAATCTGCAGGAATAACCTTATATGAATTATAATTCATAAAAAGTAGTTGAACTCCTTTAAGAGCTCTTTCAAAGTGAATTTTAAAATATATAAACAGGAAACATACTGAGATAAGAAAATGGATCAATAAGAAAGGACCTAAGATCCCTTATCTCAAAACTCCTGGAGTGCCACCAAAGGGTTGAGTGAGCACGGATTTCCTCAAGATGTCGCTGCCTCACTGCTTTCAATGTCACAGAATCATCGAGGTTGGAAAAGACCTCAAAGATCATTTAGTCAAATGTCCTTGTCTTTGTCTCAGTCTCCACAATGTGATTTCCTGTCCCTTTGACTTCTCAGAATGGAAAGAAATTCAGGTATTTCCTGTTGCAAATCTTCTAGAGGAGAAAAAACCCCAAAGAGTACAATTTTCAAGATGCTGTTTTTGGGACAACTGGCACTCTCTTGAAAGGATATCTGGTAGGAAGCATTATTCTGGTAGACTTCTCATCAGAAGTATCTTCACTACAGGCAATGGGAACAGTTTTACATTTCATAAAATGTGCTGAGTTTACAACTAGTCTCACATTTCAAAGGGCTAAACTCTTAAGACTCCTGAAAAACTTTTTTTTTTTTTAAAGCAGGAGAGATTTGAGTCACAATCTAGGGAATGTCCCTGCCCATGACAGGGGGGGTTGGAATGAGAGGATCTTCAAGGTCCCCTTTCAACCCAAACCATTTAGTGATTCTATGAAGAGCCTGTTGATGAGGTTAAATGGAATGGACACTTCAACAGAGAGTAGAACCTGATGTCTCCTGTTCAAGGAAAGTTGTCATAAACTACTGAATAACCAAGATTATTTCATAATCTTGAGACTCTCTGAATGTTACCAGTTAAAATAATCTGTCTTGCATAAACAAGGAAATCTTTGAGGCCATATCAAATGGGGAAATGTGAGGGAGAAAGGCTTAAAATATTCCATATTGCTGTAAATTCCTGTAACAAATGGTCTTTCCTACATAACTTTATTTTCCAGTGGAAATCCAGTTCTCAGGGAATTGTGATCAGCCCTACTGAGGTCTGTTACACAAAGCAGTTTACTCTGAATATAGACATAGAAATAGCTTGACCAGAGGAGGATGTGACACCTGGAGCTGGGACTCCTTCACACAGTGACAGACTGAGTTCAACTCTGGACTTTTTGTATCTGGTGGAAATGTTTTTCTGTAGAAAGTTGAACTGTGATTTGTCAGGCAGCAAGGTTGTTTTTGGTGTGGGTTTTGGTTTTTTTTTCTGTCTGTGTAAGCAACAGTGTCACTCTTGTGTCACCAGGCTTCCTTCTAGAATGATCCCATGACTGTTCTGGAAGCTGAAGTTTCATTTTCATTTTTCTCCACCCTGCTGGCTCAAATCTCAGTGTCCAAGTCAAGGACAAGGTCACATCTCCCTGTGAGTGACCAAGGAAAGGCTGTTTTGGTCTGCTGGACCTTCCTGAGGATAAAGATCACAAACACACAGAATGGATAAGGTTGGAAGGCACCACTGGAGGTGTTCTGGCCCAACCTCCCCTCTCAAGCAGGCTCATCCTAGAAGATGTTTCACAGGATTGTGTCCAGACAGTTCTGGAATATCTCCAGTGAGAGACTCCACAGCCTCTCTGGGCAACTTGCAGGTCCTCATATTTGTTCAGGGAGGCTCATTCCATGCCAAAAAAGTTCTTTGGCCTCTTCATTCCCTCATTACTCAAATCAATCAATGAAGTGTCTGCCAGAGAAGGGATGGTGGAATCTATTAACATTGAGATACCAGGAAGAATTTCTTCATGGAAACAGTGGTCAGGAGTTGGAAGGGGCTGCCCAGGGAGGTGGTGGAGTTTCCATCCCTGGCAGTGTCCATGGAATTACTGGACGTGGCACTCCGAGCTCTGGGCTGGGTGACAAGGTGACGATCTGTCACAGGTTGGACTCAGCAGTCTGGGAGCTCTTTTCCAGCCTAAATAATTTAGTGATTCTGTGACTCCAACAGATTTTGTGTCTCTCATTTTCTCTGGCCAAGCCTGTCCCTGGTGCTCTCATCCCTTCCCTGCTTACATCTACATCTCACTCCTGCCTCAGTGAGGGGCAGGATGGAGGTGCCAGGGCTGTGCTTGCCCATGGGGTACCCCAGACTTCCATGTGGGGATGAATTTTTACATATCTTCAGTAACAGCATGTAAAAAAACCCCAAAGAGTGGGGGTTTGGCCATTTTATTTCAGGTATTTAAAAGCCACACTGACAGCAGGGAACTTCATAAAATGGAGCAAGGGGGAAAATATATAACAGAAGTACAGGGGGGTAATGGATTTAGGGGAAAACAATCCAGGATGTGACACTGGGTAATTTCTTTCCCAATGTACATTTTGTTGACAGTGTGTGGTTGATATTTATCTTTCTCTGCAATCAGCAGGCAGAAGGGTTTTCAGCTCGTACACTGATATCTTTAAAATCAGGTCATAAACCAGTCTGGAATGGATTATCAGCTAAGAATCTTCAAGAGAGAAATATTTCTTTGGATTTACTTCAGGCAAAACAACAATAAAAAAAGCAATTCTTATCACTATTTCTGTTGCAATCCCAAGCTTGAAAATTGTCAAACTTCTTTGTCATTAGTTTCCAGACCTTAATTCATAACTAATTTCTTGCAAACTCTTTTTTTTTTTCTATTTTTCAGCTCTTTTGCCAGGTGCAGACCCAGACGTACTCATGAGTGATTTTCAGGTGGCTGTCTTAGGAGTTGGGTGAATATCAGAACAAATTCCAAGAAAACTTGGACAAAGCACAGGGACCACCCTTGTAGCAGACACCAACGCTGGCAGTAAGATTTAATCAAGAGTAGATTTCAAAAATGAATAAATATCTGAATGAAAACAAGCCAGAGCTCATCAGTTTATAGGTACCCATCCTTCTAACTGCATTCCCTGCTCTTTCACAGTCCATCAGCCTTTCAAAGGCCCAGAAGTGTGTTATACACTTTTTATGCTTTACATTTGCAGTGAAAAAGTCGTGATGGGAATTTTTCCCAAGAAAGAAAATGGCAAGATGAGGTTGGAGCAGATGGCTCAGCACATCATTCCCCATCTCCTAAAACCTCTAGAGAAATAATACAGCTCTTAGACTTTTGAGCATGGAAAATCAACCAAATTTCTTTCCTTTGCCTGATTTTTTTCCCTGGGATTTTGTCCCTTATGTAAGAAGAGGAGCTGTCTGCAAATGGGATTTGATCCAACAGTTTGGCTCCTTCCTTCCTTCCTTCTTTTATGGTTCTGAGATTTTATATCACATTCCTGTAACCAAAAATGTTCTTGCAACCAAATCACTGCACAAGACCTATGTCCTTTACACGGAGGAATGGCTGATTAAATACAGAACTGCTCTAATCTGACAGGCCAATTAGTTTGTAGTGTAAGAGCCAGAGATTTCACTTACTTGTGGTGTGATTGCAGCAGCTTTGGCCCAAATAATGTACCAGCAGAACTGCTAAGTGTCCTGGGGCAGGAGGAGGGAGTGGAGGGAAAGGAGGGAAGGAAAAGCTCTGTCTACCCTCTCCTGTGGGAACATCCATAACAAAATGTCCTGGAGCAGCACCGTGTCCATGCTGGCAGTAAAACAGTGCAGGCTACAGGGCCTGGCTCTGCTAAACTGGCTCAGTTTGGGCCCAGACCAAACTATCACAAATCCATGGGGGCTGGTATGGGCTAGGAACCATTCCCCATGGACATTTTTAATCCAGCCACCTGTTCTGAAAGTGAAGGAATTTAATAGTATGGATATGGCCAGCCACCCTTTTTGCCTCAGAATCACAGAGTGGTTTGGGCTGGAAAGGATCTTTGTACCCACACCCACAAACTCAACCTCACTGCCCCTCTGGAGATGGGGGTAAAAAAAAAAAACCCAGCAAATGTGTGGGAGTAAAAATGTCCAGATGACTCTTGGGAAATGCAGCCCTCAGTGCTGCTAGGAAGCCTTGGCCTTTCCAAAGGTCAGGCTCCTACAAATATGTGGCTCATTAGCCAGCAGGAATCCCATCCTTGGAGGAGGGGCTGAGGTGCTGCTGTTCAAGACGTGGTTTCCCAGGAAAGTCATGCACAGGGGAGCAGGAGCTATGGGCCCTGTGCGGCTCTGTGGAGACCTCTATGCAGAGGGGGCTTGGGGTCACTGAGAATCATCTTGAACATTTTGTAAACTTCAGCAGATGAGCGTCAGCATGGTTTGTGCCATGTCAACATGTCTGTGAGGGAGATCACTCTGTGACTTCCCTGTTTTTTGAGGGATTCTTCCATGCTGGACTGTGCAGCTGCTGCAGTGTCAGCCTTGCTCCCAGCTGAGGTTGGAGCAAACCTCATTCCCCAGCCTAGTGCTGAAAAAATATCTGTGAATGGAGAGATGAAATGAAAGAGATTAAATGAAGGGAGGGGCAGAAAGGATATTTACGTGGTGCTCCCAGAGGTTCATCTGGTAGATCACAGAATGGAATATTTTGGATCAGACAGGACCTTAAAGATCATCCAGATTCATCCTATGCCATGGGCGGGGACACCTTCCACTATCCCAGGTTGCTCCAAGCTCCAACCAACCTGGCCTTGGACACTGCCAGGGATCCAGGGGCAGCCACAGCTGCTCTGGGCACCCTGTGCCAGGGCCTCCTCACCCACATGCTTACTCTAGGAGATATTTAAAGGACATAAGATATCAAGAAAATGCCCAGAGTTCTCTCTCTATGACTCCTAAGAAATAACATAGTCATCTAAAAAGTGCTTTGAATCCACAAAGGGTGTAATTCCAGGAAAAAAACTAATTTCAGGAAGAAAAGCTTCAAGAAAAAAAAATAATTGAAATTTAAACTAGAACCCTAGAAGCAAACAATTAGGCGATGTAGGAACAAGTGAAGAGCCAGGCACTGCCACTTCTCACCCCCAGCAGATGTGGCCCATTGGGTGGGAGAAAGCAAATTCCACCTCCAGCTCTGGCCCCTGCATTACACAATGTCCTGACTGGCTCATTGGAAATTGGTGATGTGCTTGGTGATGTCATGGCTTGCACAACTGGCTCTTGTCCCCAATACTGACCTTCGAAGTTGTGGGCTGCTTTCCAGAGGGCTAGACATGAGGTAACTGAGCAAATCAAAGTATCTCATTATTTCAGGTGACTCCTCCAAGTAGCTGTTTCCTCTGTTCTTTAGAAGTGTCCAAGGCCAAGCTGGACAGGGCTTGGAGCAACCTGGGATAGTGGAAGGTGTCCCTGGCCATGGCAGGGGGTGGAACTGGATGTTCTTTAAGGTCCTTGCCACCCAAACCATCCCATGATATTTCAAGTCATCTTTTATAACTGAATGGACCCACTTGTTTATTAAATTAGTGATAACTTTTCTTTTAGTGTTATCCCTCACTGTGTGCCATCTGTACAAGTGGAGATCTGGAGTGGTTGACTCACAGAGAGGGATTTAGACATCCATAATCACTGTGATTTCCCTTGGGGACAGTGGCATCCAAGCAGAGACAGGAATGAAACTCCCTGCAATTCCAAACTTTGATCAGGACACTGACCTGTGTAGAAGACAGACATTTAGATATCCAAAAAAAAAAAAAAAATAGTTATCATTTATATCAGAAGAAAGATTGCTTGTAGCAGGACAGAGAAATTCAAGACAGCTGAGCCATGAGGAGGGGGATAAGGACAATTGATGAAGCATCTTATTAAAGGCTCATTTGCAGCTGGTGTCAAACCAGAGAATTATGAATAATTGTGGTATGATCAGTTGTAAATAAAGTCTGGAAAGCTTCTGGGCTCGTAGCAGTGCCTTTCTCTGGGTTCTGATATGGCAGCATTTGACCATACCCATATTGTGCAATTCTTGGCTTCCAGTCCAAGGTGACCACACGAGGCTTCTGCTGGAATGGCTCCTGGCCAGGACTAATCACTGAAACAGCCCAGGAGTTTTTGGCAGAGGGTTAGCAGAGGACAAAACTGCCAGGGCTGTTCTGATAATTGAATATTGCGGGTGATGAGTTTTCAGTGGTCACATCCTGAATCACTGCTCACACTCTGCTGCCTGAATTAGCTGCAGCTCAATAAATTGGAATGTGATCTTGGACGTGGCAGGCACAAGGGGGTTGAATACTATAGACAAAAACAAGGTGAAGGCCAATGCCATGCTGACCTGACTGATTATAGATATAAACATATATAAACCCAATTCTTGTGGCTGCAGCATTAGCAGCTCCCTACCTAACAAGAACCAGTGGAGTTCCATGAATCTGTTTTTGATGTTGATGGTGCCAAGGGCAACAGGACCTACCCAATACACCTCAGGAGCAGACATTTAAATGATGCACAGAAGGAAGCATTTAGACCCTGCTCACTGTCTAATAAAGATGCTTCTGGTGTTTTAGCTTTTCATCAACTGCACAATAACTCTTAAAATTTAAGGCTTCTGTGTTATTCTGTAGGATACCATCCACACAGAAGTCTCAGTATTTTTCAGGAAAAGCAGCAGCACTAGGACTGTGTGACAGATCAGGGAACTCCTCATCAGGACCAGAGTTTTTAATAAGATGCTTCATCTTTTCTCCAAAACCTACAGGAGATCCTGCCTTCCTCCTTTCTCTCAAACCCTCATTAATATTCCTTCTCACCCTCCCCTCCACAGAGGAATTCCCCTTTAGCTTGGAGGCACAGAGGACAGTACATTCTCCCAGCTGATGTTCAGTGCTGTCACTTAAATAAATGTCTATTTAATGTTGACTCAGTGTCTGGATTGCAACATGAGGGCACAAGAAGCTGAGAGCAAAGCAGCCAAGGGCAGGTAATAATTGACCAGGTTCCCAGACCTCTGCACAGCATCACCCCTGAACCTTAAATGTACAGGGGCTTCCCTTTGTGCCCTTCCAGTGACACCAGAGTGTCTCACACACCAGGATTCATTAACTGATCTGCTGTATTTTTCCTCATCTAAAAATGTTAGGAAATTTCTTTAGTAGGAGACCTTGTCAAGGCTGATGGAGAAACAGAGGTAAAACCTGCCCTGTGAACTCATTTAGCCCATGGGAGGAAAAAAATTTTCACTGAAAGAATAATAAAGCACTGGAATTGTCTTCCCAGGGAGGTGGTGGAGTCACCATCTCTGGATGTGTTTAAAAAAAGACTGGACATGGCACTTAGTGCTATAGTCTAGTTGAGGTGTTAAGGCAGAGGTTGGACTTGGTGATCTTAGAGGTCTCTTCCAACCTCATTATTCTGTGATTCTGTGATTCTGTGAAATGGCACAAACCACTCTTATGACCAGTGACTTGGGGGAATGTTGTGTGCAAGAGCCAAGTGAATCTGTTGGAGGATGTCCACTAACAAATTTTCATGGATGAAGCAACCTTGGCCCTCCTTTTCCCATTCTCATTGTGCCTTTAGCAGGATGATGCCAAATTGTAGAAATATGGAATCCCAGAATGGTTTGGGTTGGAAGGGAACTTAGAGACCCTCCAGTTTCAAACCCCTGCCATGGGCAGGGACAACTTCCACTACCCACGTTCCTCTAAGCCTCATCCAGCCTGGTTTTGAACAGTCCCAAGGATGTTACACTTTCCATTAAACCAGGCTTTTCCAGATGGGGCAACCTGGGGTAGTGGGAGGTGTCCCTGCCCATGGCAGAGGTGGAACTGGATGAGCTTTAAGGGCCCCTCCAACCCAAATCATTCCATGATTCTGTAATAACAATTTGTGCCATAATTAGGAAAGCCAGGAGAATAATGGATTGTGTTTTAGCATGCATTTGGTTTCAATGGAACATAAGCACATGATTTGTTAAATAACCATGTGCCTATGAGATTTTAAACTGCAGATTTGCAGTTACAATGGTAAAATTAAGTTTTGCCACCATCCAAATACATCTACCCTATTTTAAACATTTCTCAAAAGCATAGTAGTTCTTAGACTTCTTTCCATTTGTCATTAGCTGATAAGTCAAACTTAAAAGAAAATAGTGAGGCAAACCCCTCCTACATAATATCATGTATGGTGCTTGCTGTGAGTTATTATGGGGGTAGTTTGTTATCCAAGGAGAGAACAAAAGGAAAAAAACCCTCTATCTTGCAGATAACTGAGAAATCAGCTTGAAATGCTGTTTGCAAAGGTTTTCCCCACTCAACACTTCAGATTTTCCTTGCAGTATCACCTTTGGAAAGGTGCTGCTGGGGCAAAATTCAGGTAAATTGAATTGAAAAGTCCCCCCAGCTCCTCTTTGCTTAGTGAACTTGATTTCTCTGGGATAGGTACCTGCAGCTCCTTGAATTCCCAGCTCATGTGTGGAGGTTAATGTTCAACAGAGATGCACACACTTCCATGTTCCAGCCCCAGGTTACTGCTGTGCTGCCTGAATTGTTCTGCTCCTTGCCTGTTCCATACGAGTTTTGTCTGGTTTTAAGCAACCAGTTTGCACCTGTCTTTGTTTTTGTTAGAAGCCAAAGTTGTGGAATTTTCCTCTTGCTCTGAGTGACATTTTTGGGTTGCCTGTGCTAGCAGGGCTCAAGGTGTTGGTCACTTTCATAGAATCATGGGATCCTTGAATGGTTTGGGTTGGAAAAGACCTTAAATCTCATCTCATTCCAACCCCCTGCCATGGGCAGGGACACCTTCCACTGGACCAGATTGTTCCAGGCCCCATCCCTGATTGTTCCCAGGGGCATCCACCACCTCTCTGGGCAACCTGTGCCAGTGTTTTGCCACCCTCACTGTAAAAATCTTCTTCCCTATTTCCTAGAGGGCCGTTCTCCTTCTGCGAGAAAGGAGATTGTTCAGCAAAATCTGAGTGCTGTGGCAATCCATGTCAAGGAAATTTAAGTAATTTAACTCTAATAATAAATTGACTCTGTTCTAGGGGAGGGAAAGAGTAAAGTCCTGGAAGTGAGTGGGGCTTATTCAAATAACAAGAAGTAATCACAGCCTTCCCCAGTGCCACACTGATTTTGTTTGGAAAAAACATCCCTCCTCCATAACATGGATTTCTTATGGACAAGGGCTTCCACTTGTGCAACATTCTCACCCTGTTCTGCCTGTATGGAAAACAGGGGAGGAGAATTCACATTTCAGTGGGTTTTGAGAAAAACAAAAGGGTTTCATTTTTTGATTTATTCATGCTGGTGTTACAGGTCAGGCGTTTGCCTTTCTCTATCCCACTAAAGAGAAAAGAGAAGGGTGACAAATTTAATTTCTTCTCCATTAGAAATGGGGAAAGCTGGAGAGTTGCTGGCAAACAAAAAGATCATTTTCAAGGCAAGGATATAACAAAAACACAAGGGACAAAAAAGGAGCACTTGGCATTTCTTGGTTAATTAGATTTTATGAGTAGAAGAGGGAGATCAGTGTTTATCTTGCTGTTACTTGCTGCATAAACTCACCCTGTTGCCTCTCTCTCAGCTGCTCGAGCTGACCCATTACTGTGCAAATTAAACATAAACCTCAGTAATGTTTTCATCCTTCGAACAATTCTTGGAACAAAAATGCCATTAACTCTGAGTTAAATATAATAAACGAGGTAATAAGGAAGCAAACCACTGAACCAGAAAGTCAGAGGTAAGAACTTCAGGAACACCTGGGCTGTGACAGTGTTTAACCTGTTTATTAGCCCAGGATTTGGTGAAGAAGAACCTTCCCTGCACTGATGTCCTTTTAAGAAAAATTTCAGCCAAAAGATCATGCTCTGAAGTGAAGCCCCAGATGATGTTGCCTTTCAAAATGTTATGTCAGACACGGCATTGTGGAATTGTTGTGGAATCAGGCCATTCTCCCAACTTTTTGGGGCAACAAGAGGGGAAATATTTGGCATTGCATCACAAACTTGTGCATGTGTGTGAAGTAGTTCATTTCCTTTAAAAGAAAACAGATATATTAGTGAGTTTTTATTATGGACAAACTGGAAATGAGTACAAAAAGGTGAGAATTTGCACCTTAAGGCTGAAGGCAAAGCAGTGGGAATGATGTGGGATGAAATTCCAGGCTGAATGGGACTGGGAGCAACCTGTTCTAATGCAAGTGCCCCTGCCAATGGCAGGGGCATTGGAATGAGAGGATCTTTAGGGTCCCTTCCAACCCAAACCATTCTGTGATTCTGTGATACAAGTGAGGGCTGAAGGAGGGGGAGAGCTGTGTGTCAGCCCCCTGCAGTGTCCTGGGGCCTGTTTAAAAAGTGACAAAGAACAATTGCATCACCTCAAGTCTTTGCCAATGCTGTCCTCTGCCTTTGACATCATCCACCTGGTGATGGGATGGGGAGATGGAGACAAAATGTTACCTGAACTGTCAGTGAGCGATGAATCCAGGGTGAAAGCTGGGTCCCCACTCCAATAGTCACTGACTTCAGAGTCCCCCTGACCCACCCTGGTGCCTGTGTTGGGAAGAGGTTTCCAAAAGCCATGAAAATTGGTGCAGCTCAGTGGGGCTTGGCTGATGGTCAGATTATATAACTGACACATGAATTGGAAATTCACCCTTGGGGGATTGCAACACTGCCACCTGTGACAAGGGGGAGAACCAGCCCCCCTCCAGAAGGTTCATGGCAGTTACTCATTGACTTTGTCACACTTGCACAACCCCACGGGCCCTATAAATACCAGGTGTGTGTCCAGCCCTTCCCCAGGCCAGCTCCAGCCACCATTGGTCTCTCAGACACTTTGCAGGACCTCACAGTCCACAAGCAGCTGACAGCCATGAAGATCCTCTACCTGCTCTTCGCTGTCTTCCTTCTCCTCTTCCAGGCTACTTCAGGTGAGAAGCAAAAACTCCTATAAACTGCAAAAGGGTTTGTAAGCAGAAGAGTGTTCACTTTAGTGGGGGAAAGCCATCATCAGCTGAAAGGCAAAACCTGAAGCCACGGGGACAGTGCAGTGGGTGTGATAAGGAGTATCTTTGCTCAGGATGCCACCCTTGCTAAAAAAAGACAACACATGACTTGTTGAGCATTTACCTCTCATCATTCCAGGCAGAGAGCTGAGATTTTAACTCCTGCCACTCCCCACAGGTTCTGCAGACCCTCTTTTTGCTGACACCGTCGAGTGCCGGAGCCAGGGAAAATTCTGCCGCGCCGGGCCGTGCCCACCCACCTTCGCTGCCACCGGGACGTGCCACGGGGGGCTGCTGAACTGCTGCTCCAAGTAAGGCACAAAACACCTCAGAAGGTCCCCTGATTTATCCACAGTTCCTCTGAATAATCAGCAAAACCCCAGGGGGGCTTGCA
>VXBR01001747.1:3985-34464 GCA_013400215.1 Cisticola juncidis | reverse complement strand
ATAATAATAATAATAGTTGCCCTGATAGCCAGATTTTTTTTCTTTCCTTAAGGTTTTGAACATCCTTTTGGGCAATGCTCTTCAGCTTAAAATAAAACATATTCTCCAGCTACTTAANCATTCTGTGATTCTGTGATACAAGTGAGGGCTGAAGGAGGGGGAGAGCTGTGTGTCAGCCCCCTGCAGTGTCCTGGGGCCTGTTTAAAAAGTGACAAAGAACAATTGCATCACCTCAAGTCTTTGCCAATGCTGTCCTCTGCCTTTGACATCATCCACCTGGTGATGGGATGGGGAGATGGAGACAAAATGTTACCTGAACTGTCAGTGAGCGATGAATCCAGGGTGAAAGCTGGGTCCCCACTCCAATAGTCACTGACTTCAGAGTCCCCCTGACCCACCCTGGTGCCTGTGTTGGGAAGAGGTTTCCAAAAGCCATGAAAATTGGTGCAGCTCAGTGGGGCTTGGCTGATGGTCAGATTATATAACTGACACATGAATTGGAAATTCACCCTTGGGGGATTGCAACACTGCCACCTGTGACAAGGGGGAGAACCAGCCCCCCTCCAGAAGGTTCATGGCAGTTACTCATTGACTTTGTCACACTTGCACAACCCCACGGGCCCTATAAATACCAGGTGTGTGTCCAGCCCTTCCCCAGGCCAGCTCCAGCCACCATTGGTCTCTCAGACACTTTGCAGGACCTCACAGTCCACAAGCAGCTGACAGCCATGAAGATCCTCTACCTGCTCTTCGCTGTCTTCCTTCTCCTCTTCCAGGCTACTTCAGGTGAGAAGCAAAAACTCCTATAAACTGCAAAAGGGTTTGTAAGCAGAAGAGTGTTCACTTTAGTGGGGGAAAGCCATCATCAGCTGAAAGGCAAAACCTGAAGCCACGGGGACAGTGCAGTGGGTGTGATAAGGAGTATCTTTGCTCAGGATGCCACCCTTGCTAAAAAAAGACAACACATGACTTGTTGAGCATTTACCTCTCATCATTCCAGGCAGAGAGCTGAGATTTTAACTCCTGCCACTCCCCACAGGTTCTGCAGACCCTCTTTTTGCTGACACCGTCGAGTGCCGGAGCCAGGGAAAATTCTGCCGCGCCGGGCCGTGCCCACCCACCTTCGCTGCCACCGGGACGTGCCACGGGGGGCTGCTGAACTGCTGCTCCAAGTAAGGCACAAAACACCTCAGAAGGTCCCCTGATTTATCCACAGTTCCTCTGAATAATCAGCAAAACCCCAGGGGGGCTTGCAGGGCAACCCTCGGTGGGGAAATCCGAAGGGAGGAGGAACGCGTGTGTGATGCTGGTGTGTGTTTAGGGAGAAAATTCAGGGGAATGGAAGTGATGTGTGGGAGAAAGGGTTCAGAACAGTCAAAATTCCCAAGAATTCAGTGTTTTTTCACTTTATTTTTAATTTTTAGGGGAAAAGAAAGGATGTTTTTTCAAGAAATTATTAGGAAACCACTTCCCAGTATTTATAGCCATCAGGGGAAACATTTTATTGCCCCTTTGTTTTTATTTTAAAATTCACCTAGAAATGTACATTTAAAGGGGGAAAAGTGTTCACAGAAATCTGCTTCTTAGCCTCTCCCCAGCTGTCCTTCCTCCCACCTCTGCACAGCTCTTAGAGAGGTGAAGAACAGTGAATTTGTCAGTGAGCAGGGACTTGGGTGTGCATTTCACTTTTGACCTTGGAAACCACATTCTAACAATGTCTAATAATACCACTTTATAATAATTAATAAAAATAATAATAATAATAATAATAATAATAATAATAATAATAATAGTTGCCCTGATAGCCAGATTTTTTTCTTTCCTTAAGGTTTTGAACATCCTTTTGGGCAATGCTCTTCAGCTTAAAATAAAACATATTCTCCAGCTACTTAATTCTTAGAATAACATTGTTCCATTAATGACTATGAGATGATCCCTGCCAGCTGCAGGGACATTCACACCCCCAAATTCAGTGCCAAATTAGGAGAGGTTCTTGTACCTTTGATGGCAGAGGACTGGTGTGATGCTATAATTCATCCCAGCCGTGATGTTCAGGCAGATCCCCAGGCACTGATGTGACTGGACAGACCTTGGCTTAAAACAAAGAGAGAGCTCAGATCTTTGATGTCTGAATTTTCCAGAACTTCTTCTTCTGTAATTTTGTTATTTTTAGTTTTGCCAGTGTTTAAAGGTTCCCAGAAACTGAAGAAATCTGATGAGATAATTCTAGGAAAAAAAGTTTTATACATTTATTCAGCAAATGAGGATCTTCAGTGGTTTCAGGAAACCTAAGTAATTCCAGTAATAGGACAGGCTTGTTGGCAGGAGAATAAGATGTTAGAGAAAAAGATGCTAAGGATGCATTTGGGAATTCAGGAAGGTAAATGGAACAGAAGGAACCTGATAATAGATGATTTTACAAAGGAGTGATGTGATCCCTCAGTTCCTGTGACCACTCATCCTCCTTGGGAATCAATTTCCACTGATAGCAAATGGACTGGCAGGAGCAGATGGAAGATCTCCAACATCTCTGAATTTCAGTCAGAACATCTGCTAGACTTGACTGAAAGAAAACTGAGCCTGGGAGAGGAACAAGACCTCTTGAGTTTGGTTTCAGGTGTAATTTTCCTACAGAAATACTCTTTCTTGGAAGAAAGTACCTGGTACTGACGGATGTGAGTGTTCAGGATTAAAATTCTTATATTGGCTGATTTTCAGCTGAGCTGACCAATACAAGAGTAGAAGTTAAAACCAACAGGGTATCCTGAAGTACAATATTTCTTTTTCTGAAGTACAACATAAATTTCTTTTCCAGTTCAGATTACTTGAAAACAAATCTTTGAACTTAGACATGAAGGGCTTGATTCAGCAGGATACATTGATATGTTTAGTGAGTATTTGAGGTACCTTGGGTTATTTAAATCATACCAATGTATCTGGCGGAGTTAGCTCTAAGGGAAAACACTGATTTTCAGAAAAGACAGATGTCTGGAGGCCAAGCAGTTACCCCAGATCACTTCAGATGGCACTAGACTTGTGTGTTCAGTAACTATATCAAATCCCCAATCTTTATTTTGGTGTAAACTGAATAAAAATGTCATCACAAGTGGCCATATAACCCCTTTACCAGTGGCCACAGTTCTTACACACTGGTTATCTGCAGACCTGGACACCGAACACACACATACAGATGTAGTTTTTTAAACCTGCAGGCTGAACACACCCTGTAAGTTCATTTTGAAAGGTAATTAGAAGGTACTGAGGCTTTTAGAGAATGAGTGGAGGTGGCACTGCAGCACAATAACAAGACCCTTTGTATCCTTGCAGGGTTTTGGCAGAGTAAGAAGAAAAGGCTTTCCTGGATCAGAGCCTTTGTACCAGCAACATTTCCACTGCCTTGAGGAGCTGATTTTCCTGGGTTCCTCCTCTATCTAAAGCCTCCTGCAAATGAGCATGCAAAGAAGCTTCCAGAGGGCATGTCCTGTTAGCACACCGCTTCTGGAGATCCGGGTCTTTCCTCGCTGAAGTCACTCCCTTTTTGCTTTTAATACTCAAGCCACTTTGGCTCCTTGGCTGCCTGTCCCAGCCTACCTCACAGGGGTGTTTGGAGGTTCAATCACTTCAGGTTCATGCAGCTCTTGGAGGATGTGAAGCAATATATATATTATTATTTTATTCACATGTGAAAATAAAGGTCTTCTTAAACCAAAACCCATGATCTTTGTTGTTACTTACAATAATTTTCTCTCTGGTTTTGACTCAAGACTCAGAGCGATGCAGGGTTTTTTTGAACAAGTGAGACTGTGCAGTCTCACATATTCCCAAAGGATTTGGGAAAGGGAATAACAAAAAGAGCAACCGGTTTTGGTGATTGTAATAAAGCATTTAGGATGACAGGAATGAAAGCTGAGTGGGAAGAACTGCCCGGGCAACTCTTGACAGAGAATAATTGCATGACAATATGGCAACCAATAAACAGCTGCAGTATTGCAATTTTTATATATAAATTTATATATAAATTATATCTCTATATAATCCATATATATAAAAGATATATAAATTTAAAAATATACATACACTCCCCTGAATTTATTAACACAGCAATGGGGTCTGCACTATCCCTCCAGAGAAACAAGATTTTGGGTGATGTATTGACTGGGTTTTAAAGTATCAGACCTGTTTTCAACAACAATCACAAAATTCAATATTTAAAGAACACAGTGTAGCAAGGACATCTCACTGCCCATAACCTGGTCATGTCCAACTCACAAAACAGACATTGATGGTCGGTTCTACACCCCTCAAGTTCCTTCTGTGTGCTGGTTTTGGTTGGGGTGGATTTAATTTAATTCCCAGTATGGAATGGAGGTTTGGATTGGTGCTGGGAACAGTGCTGATAATTCAGGGATGTTTTTGTTATGGCTGAGCAGGACCCAGTCGAGGCCTTTTCTGCTCCTCACCCCACCCGAGGACTGGAGGTCACAAGGAGTTGGGAGGGGACAGAACCAGGACAGCTGGTCCCAGGTGACCCAAGGGATATTCCAGACCATTTGGGGTCATGCTCAGCAATAAAACTTGCAGGAAGAACAAGGAAGGAAGAGACATTTTGGAGTGATGGAATTTTTCTTCCCAGGTCACTGTTACATGTGGTGGATTCCTGCTCTCCTGGGGATGGCTGGACACCTGCCTGCCCATGGGAAGTGGTGAATAAACTCCTTGTTCTGCTTTGCTTGCACAGCTTTTGTTTTAGCTATTAATCTGTCTCTATCTCAACCCATGAGTTTTTTCACTTTTACTCTTCTGCTTTTCTCCCCACTCCACCAGGGCAGAAGTGAGCAAGGGCTGCCTGAAGCTGAACTTCTGGCTTGGGTTAAACCAAAACATACTGAAGAAAATCTCTGGTATTAAATCTGGATAAATTCTGAACAGACTGAGCTCAGATTTCCCTGCTACCCCAATGAAACGCCTTTCTGGTGTATAAATCACAGAGGTGTAATTCCAAACGGGATTGTCTCCATTTCTGTCTCTGGATGCTGGACCTTATGTCCATCAAGGTCTGGCATTTCAGCCCAGCAGCCACCCTCACTGCAGGCTCATTCTTCCATTTGTGCCAAATTTCTACAGAGTCCCTTGAGTCTCCATCTCACCTTTGCACTCCCCATGAGTGGAACCTGGGCTTGTCCTCATGTGAGACAATTCCCACAGGTCTCCTCTGATGGCCCTACAGGGATCTGCTTCTCCCACCCCAATTCCCTGCCCTGTTTCTCTCCTGCAGTGACCACTGAGAGTTCTTCCCAAGATTTTCCTCATTCCATGTCTATTGAGAACTTGTCTCTGAGGACATCACTGGTGTTTTCCTTTGGAGGGCTGGCAGGGCAGCAGGTGAGAACACTCTTTGAGAGTGTTCAAGCTATGGGAGAAAAGAGTTGTTTTGGTTGATATTCCCCTTCCAAAGCTGTTGCAGGACCTCAGAAAAGCTCATCCTTGATGACCTGAAGAACAGATCAGTTTTCAAATTTGTGACTGGAACACAACTTTCCAAAAGTCTGCTATCAGTGACTTGTCCCCCTCCCTGTTCTGGTCCATGGCCAGGACACAGACTGGAGATGGTCCCATGACTGACCTTGGACAGGCACTTCAGTCACTAAGACTGGAGTTTCCCCACTGAAAATCAGTTTTATGCATGAGCAGCCTTTACTGAGTGCTCTGTCAAGGAGAAAGAACATCGTGTACCCTCTGCCCACTGTCACCTTCACTGTGGCTGCAAACATCTGTCCCTCTCCCTGTCACTTGTTCCATGTCCTTGACTTTGGGACAGGGGAACTCAACACCACTTCTTGCTTCTGCCTCTTTATTTACTGCTAGAACAGAGGAGATTGTCACTAAATTAATTCTCCCCTTCTGGTCAAGCAGATTAGCTGCTCATCAGTTGTAATTAAAAGCAGGGAAACTCCTTCAGAGCCAAATGTATCTGTACTGACTTACCCACCAAAATATAGACCACAGGTGGTGATTTCCCAGGGTATAAAGGCAAATTTCCCAAGCTCCCTGAAGGATCAGTAAGCCAAACAGATGAATTTGCCCTTTCTGGGTGACAAAATTATTTTCTTTCAAAAGGGCAGGTCCCATATGAAATCCATCACTCACTGCTTGGCTGCCAGGTCAGACACCTCAAGATCAACAGCTTCCTGTCAGTCACAGCCTCAGTGTTTTCTCTGTTCACTGGAGATTGTTTGGAGCATCTTTCCCTGGTCCTCAAGAGGAAGGAAGAAGTGGAGCACCATGTCCAAGCTCCTTTCCCTGGTGCCAAGCAGTCTTCAAGGGGGCTGTTATCACCCCAGGTACATTTATGTATCTATGGAGGGAGCCTGGACCTGGGACAAGCATTGCTGCCACTCTCCAGCTGGAGCTGGGGGTGGGAGTTGAGGAGGCTGGAGCCATTCCCCCTTTCCTTCCCTCTCTCTGACGTTGTTTGGTTCCAAAGAGCATTGAACCATCTGTGACATCATGGCCCAATCCCAGCAGGGTTTGCCCAGCAGCCTCACTCCCCAAATTAAACATCCCTGCCCCTTGTGCTGCCTGGGACAGGTAGGAGGGGGGTTATGAAAGGAGTAGAAAAGCACTTTTCCCTTTTCCATTAAATCCTGTTATTTCCACAAGTAAGCATCACCCTTGATGGTTTCCTTACAGCTGGCCGTGCTTTAAGATCCTGCACTTTTTCCCCTTCTATTTGTCTTTCCAGAAGTGAAGCAGGAGGTGCAGGTGGAGTGGCTGCCTGTCTGAAACCTTGGGCAGGTGCTCAGCATGGTTTGGGTTGTGGGGCTGTGTCCATGTCCTTGATCACAAATCAGGAATCTGGGAGATGGTCAGTGTCCCCTATGACTCCCTTAAATGAAATTCCAGGCACACACAGGCACGGAGTGATTTAATATAAATGACTGACTCCTTGAAACTTCTATATCCAGGAGGGAAACAGAGGAGGGATGACAGCAACAGCCCATCTTAGAGCCTGTGCCTCTGGCTCAATAATGTGTGTGAAAATACAGGGCCTTTCCCTAAACCATCACTGCCACCCCAGCTCTCACAGCTCCTGGCAGAGGTCTGAAGTTCCATTTCCTCACCATGCTCCTCAAGGACGTGGCTCAATGAAGTACAGGTGGGAATTAATTTTCTTTGCCATCTCCTCTTGCCCCTCCTCAACCTCCTCATCCATCCACAAGAAGATTTTTTTGCTTGTTTCCAGCCCTGATATACTGATTTAATGTGTTTTTTTAAAAAGACTGAAGCCCTTCCATGCCCTACACCCAACCTGCAGCAGCTGGTTCACCAGGCACAGACCTCTCTGCCCTCTGTGGGCAGAGCTCACCCCTGCTCTTGCTTTCCATCCTTTCAATTTGCTGCTCTCGCTGAAGTAGTAAATAATTAATCACCCTCGTGACTTTGTTTCACTGATGATTTTTGGTTTGTCCTGTTTGCCTGAAAAAAAATGCTCACTTGAAGTTCCCACGTGTCTCAGGAGTGGCATTTCTTGGTGACAAGTACAAAGGTTAAGAGACCTTTACATAGTGCTGGTGATACTTCCTCTGGTTCATTTTAGATATGGCTGGAACTTCACATGCATGGAAAAAAAAAGGTTTTAATTTCAGAAACAGAAATAAATTACAAGGTGATAAGAGGGGTGGAGACACCACAAGGAAGTGGATTTGGTATGTTGAATCTGTGAAATCAGAGAGATGTGATAATAACCACATTCAGCAAGGTGATTGACAGCAAGGAAAATGTCATTAAACCAAGATCATCTGGGCAAGAGTGAGTAATTTGAGATACTCCATGCAAACTAGATTTGGGAAGAAGGTCCAGACTATGATATCATTGTTTTCAGGACAGATCTTAGAGGCTGCTGGAGGGAATTAGGATCAGTCTCCTATGGTAACACACAGAGGTGTCCCTTCAGTCCTTTCTGTTTAATGACTTCTGCTACTTTTGGTACAAATCCATGTCTGGAGTCACAAATAAAATGTACAGACAGTGACTGAGGTGTGAACCATGCTGGAAGAACTCATGTGAGCCTGGAGCAACAGCCATGTTCACCAGTTTCACAGCCAGGAGGGGGAATATCCATAACCCTTTCAGCCCTGTGCTGTCTCCTTCTGTTGCAGCCCTACAGCTCCAACCCAAGCAAGGACTAAATCTCTGATCCTTTCCTGCACTTGTCTTTATCATCACAGAATGGTTTGGGTTGGAAAGGACCCTAAAGATCATCACATTCCAAGCCCTTGCCTGGGCAGGAATGTTTTTCACCATCCCAGGTTGCTCCAAGTCCTGTCCAACCTGTCCTTGAACACTTCCAGGGATTGGGCAGCCATAGCTTTTGTGGACAACATGTTCCATTGTCTCACCACCCTCACATGGAGTTTTTCTGAATATCTCATCTCTTTCAGCTTGAAGCCATTGCCCCTTGCCTTGTCGCTCCATTCTCTTGTCCCCAAGGAGGAGTTTTCTCCTTTGCTCACCCTGTCTGGTGGCTGAGGGGTAGGACAAGCTGTCACAAGACCATGGCCCAGAGCCATCGGGCACCATCAGTTCCGCATGGTTTACACCCCTGCAGATCCCAGGAACCCACCTCCCTCCTGCTCCAATCCCAGGCCCTCCCTGGGTGCAGCCCACCAGCTGGCACAGGGTGGTTTGGGTGCTCGGGTCAGCTGGCAAGACATGGCCATGGCTCAGGTCGGGCATCTTGTAACGTGAGGGGTTGCAACACCTCCCTACATCACCAATCTCCATGGGAACAGGGCAATGAACTCTCTGTTCTGCAGGCAGCCACTCCTCCACCCACCTTGTTCTGTCCCAGAGCCTTTATATGCAGGGGCACCAGCTGTGCTCGGTCTCGGACAGCTTCTGTTCACACTGGTGTTGTCTCCATCCCTGCAAAAGCCACCTTGCTGCCAGCTGCCAGTCATGAGAATCCTTTTCTTCCTCGTTGCTGTTCTCTTCTTCCTCTTCCAGGCTGCCCCAGGTAAGGCTGAAAAGAGATAAGATGGAGGCTGAAAGGGTGAAGATGCAGAGAAGTTCACTAGATGCCAGTGCTGAGGGTCAGATTACCTCTCTGCTCCTGGAATCCAAGATTTTCCTATCAGAATTCCCCTTCCCTGGTCATAGTCCTAATTTTTAAGCAATTGATTCAAGGTTCTTGATAGTCATACTGATGGTTTCTTTCTAGCATATGATGGAAAGATGGGAAAAAAAAATACGTCCTGTATTGACCTTGGTCCCAGAAAAGGTTTTGGAGCATCTCAACTTAAGTGCCTTCATGTGGCATGTACAAAACACCCAGGGAATCAGGAACAGCCTGGAGAGCTGATTCTGTTTGACCAACCTGATCTCCTCTGACAGGTGTCCCAATTAGTGGATTAGGTATCTAGATGGATTTTGGTAAATCCTTGGCCCCATTTCCCACAGAATTTTCCTGGAGAAACTGGTTGCTCCTGGGTGGGTGCACTGTTCACTGGGTTAAAACCTCTCAGGATGGCCAGGCCCAGAGAGGTGTGGGGAATGGAGTTAAGTCCAGCTGAGGCTGTCACCAGTGGTGCTCCCAGGGCTCAGTGCTGGGGCTGGTCCTGTTTGATATCCCTGTGAATGATCCAGATGAGGGGATTGAGAGTAACCTCAGCAAATTTGCAGGTTACACCAAGTTAGGCAGGAGTGTTGATCTGCTGGAGGGCAGGAAGGCTCTGCAGAGGGATCTGGATGGGCTGGATCCATGGGATGAGGCAAACTGTGAGGTTCAACGAGGCCAAGTGCTGTTCACAACAATTCCTGCAGCTCCAGGCTGGGGCAGAGTGCCTGGAAAAGTGGAAAAGGCCCTGGGGGTGCTGGTGACAGCAGCTGGACATGAGCCAGGTGTGCCCAGGTGGGCAAAAGGCCAATGGCACCTGGGCTGTGCCAGCTCTGGAGTGGTAGCAGGGCCAGGGCAGTGCCTGTCCCCTGTGCTGGCACCGCTGGGACACCTCCTGACATGAGGGACATTGAGGGGCTGAAGCGTGTCCAGGGAAGGGAACAGAGCTGGGGAAGGGGCTGGAGCACCAGGAGAGGCTGAGGGAGCTGGAAAGGGGCTCAGCCTGGAGAAAAGGAGGCTCAGGAGGGACCTTCTGGCTCTGCACAACTACTGACAGGAGGGGACAGCTGTGGGTGGGAATCAGGCTCTGCTCCCACGGAACAGGGACAGGACAAGAGAAAATTATATCAAGTTGTACCTGGGGAGATTTAGATTGGATATTAGGAAATTTCTTCAGCAAAATTGTTCTCCAACCTTGGCACAGCTGCCCAGGGCAGTGGTGGAGTCCCCATCCCTGGAGGAATTTAAAAGCCATGCAGATGTGGCCCTTGGGGATGTGGGTCAGAGGTGGTCTTGGCAGTGCTGGGGGATGGTTGGACTTGATGGTCTTGGAGGATCCAAGGACCCTTTTCCAACCTGAACAATTCCCTGAGGATTTTATTGAGGCAATTCTTATAATAATGCTAAAGATGTAACCCAGCAACACGAGAACTCTCTCTTCTCACATTCTCACCCACATGTCCTGACTGTGTATTCTACATTAGCAGACCTCATCTGTTTTTGGGGAAAATGTTATCCAGTCGAGTTTTGCCTCCAAGGACCCTTGCCCATGTGCAATACAGCCCATGTGCAATAAGTGGGTTTGGAGCCCATGTATCATTCCAGGCTATTTGGGGTTTTTTTTAAGCAGCTGAAGTTGTCTCAGTTTGATTTGCAGCAGTCTCAAATTCGTACCAGCCTTCTTAGACCATCAAATGTCTGTCTACTCGAAGAAAAAATGTAGAACCATTGAGAAAAATCTGTACTGCATGTTTTGGGATTGCTTTCTTGAGCTTTTCCTAATTCATGCACTACAAAATGTATTATTTATATCAAAAGACACTGTGACCCCTGAGATGGCTGCAGGATGGGTACAATTCCAGTAGAATCTGAGAAAAGGGTCATCAGTTATTTTCTATCTCTTCATAAAGATTATATGCATAAAACACTACGGGGCTTTTTAAGAGATAAGGGAAACAAAGGTTTAATGGTAGCTTTAAAATCAGCTGAGTGACATCAAAAACATGTAATCCTTGAATAATATGTGATTAAGAGAAAGGACTCAAGAACCACTGTGACAGAGTGGTTGAGATGTGGTAGACCTGATTTGGACTAAAGCTGTGATACCTTTCAAATTAGGGATGGAATCTGATTTGATGATAAAACCTTAGCACAGTGCCAGGTAAATCTCACGCCTCAATCCTCCAGTTGTCTGCCAGGACAAGCAAAGGTGAATTTTCCCCTTTTTTTTTTTGCAGCTTCCAGCCAGGAAGCCGCTGACACCCTCGCATGCCGGCAGAACCGGGGCTCCTGCTCCTTCGTGCCCTGCTCTGCTCCTCTGGTTGACATCGGGACCTGCCGCGGTGGGAAGCTCAAATGCTGCAAATGGTAAGAGGGATTCCTCCAGGGAAGGGCTGCTGCACCAAAAACAAGCAGGATCACTGGGCTTTCCTCCTTTTTCAGCATCACAGCCCAGTCTCCAGCCCCCTACAACCTCCAAAAATACCTGTTGATTGCTGGGGTTTGATGCAGTGAAAACAAGGCAGAGCTTTTGTGGTGTGGAAATATTCCAGAGAAAAAGCAAAACTGTTTACAAAAATGACAGGACAAGGGGCAGTGGCTTCAATCTGATAGAAAGTAGACCTAGATTGGATGTTAGGAAGAAATTTGTCCCTGTGAGGGTGGGGAGGCTCTGGCACAGGTTGCCCAGAGAAGCTGTGGCTGCTCCGTCCCTGGAAATGTTCAAGGCCAGGTGGGACAGAGCTTGGAGCAACCTGGGATAGGGGAAGTTGTCCTGGTATTCTGGGGCACCAGCAGCCACAAATGAGCAGCTGTGGTGTGTGCTGAGAGGTGACAGCCCCATCCTGTATTTTATCTGGGCTGTCTCATGGCCAGAAACACAGGTTCAGCTCACAAAGAGTCTCCAGCTGCCTCTACCCTCATGTGTTCCCTGATGTCTCCAGAGGTCTGAGCTGTTGAGGTGTAATTTATTTGTTTGATGGATGAGTTAAACACCTGAATTTTCTCTGCAGGACCCCCAGCTCCTAAATCTGACACCTCACTGACCACTCAGACAAGATCTCTGGACATCTGAGACATCTCTCATCTTCTGACACCGATGGATCCTGTCCTCAGTGCCCTGGGGAACCTTTCCCATGGGGGTGGAGGCCCTCAGGAGCACATGGACATCTGAGGAGGAGTTCTTGTCCAATAAAGATATTTGCAGTTTCAATTCTAATAAAAGCAAGTTCTTGTGAAACCACATTGCTGATACTTGCTCATGAATGTAATGGTGGTTTCTGTTATATTTATTGTCTATAGAAATCAGCTGTGAATGAATTTTATTTAACTACATTAAGTCCATGTGTCATCAAGTCCTATTGAATCACCCTGTGTTGCAGTGATTTGTGTGGCAACATTTATGTTAATAATTGGAAGAGCATCAGAGCCCACTCCAGCTGCCATTCCAGCCCAGAGCTGGGATTGAGGAGACAATCCTGTGCTCCCCTCTAGGGCTGCCTCTGCCAGCCCAACCTGAAATATTTGGAATACAAAGAAACCCCAGGGTAGCAGGAGGGCTTGAAACTGCTTGACCACATTCACAAGATTCTGCTCCTGCTGTCTCTATTTAGTGTACATCAGTATCATGTCCATAGAATTTAATTTCTCTGGATCCTAAAGTGGTCAAACTGTTTTTCCCTGCAGTGCTCTGTCTGGGCTGTGTGTCCATCAGCCTGAATTCTCATCACCAAGACCCATCTCCTCCTTCCCTCCCCCTTCCCTGATAACCCCATGCAAAGGCCACAAGGATTTGGGACAAGGGGTGAGTCAAAGTGTCTGTGCTCTTCATGCTGGATGGTTTCAGGACTTCCATGGGTGCTCAGCCTCTTCAGTTTGTGCCAGCCCTCCACAGTGGGTTTGGAGAGTCACAGAATCATGGGGTGGTTTGGGTGGGAAGGGACCTTAAAGATCATCCAGCTCCACCCCAGCCATGGCAGGGACACCTTCCTCTGTCCCAGGTTGTTCAAGTCCTGTCCAAACTGGCCTTGAAGTTATTCTTCATCAAATTAATAATGATTAGGACAAGGACATGTTCCACATGGGTTTGTTTTCCTCCCCTTTTCTTGGATATGTTTACCACAAGGCACATCTCACACTGATTCCAGGTGAGAGCCTCCAGAATTCCTCACAGGAATGAGCAGATTGTTCCTCACAGGGATAAGGATCAAACACTGATCTTCCAGAGCAAGTTTATTAAAATTTACTGAAATGTGTAGACTATGAAATATAAACACCTTAGCTGAGCATTCTGGCATTACTCTCATTATTGCTGACTCCAAAATAAAACAATAATAATAATAATAAAAAGTCTGTTCTGAGGGCCAAAGGAAGAACTTTGCATCCTCTCACAGGCACAAACTCCTGCATGCTGGTGACCACTCTGGGACAAATGTTGATTGACACAATAAAATTTCAGCAGCAAAACATTTTTAAAAATTAAAAATATTGGTCTTTTCTGGGTGGTTCAAGAATTTCTTTGGAGGTTCTTCAGATCATTAAGGCTGTTTGTGGAGGGATTTGTTCTCTTTTTGTTGCTCACATTGTGGCTTGTACCTGCATGTGTCAAATGTGTATTTTCTGCTCAGAATTCCAGATTTTCCAATGGGATATCTCTTAAAATGCCAGAAGCTCTGCTTGGCCCATGTGAGATGTCAATGGTCACTAATCATACTGAAAAAAAAGAGAAGAAACTTTCAGATTTTGTACTTACAACCAGGAAAGGAATTAAATAAAATGTACAGAAGGGACTGAATGAGCACCAAGGGCTGATATTCCTGAATCCAATTCTTCAGATATTCACAGTCCTGCTGCTGCTGAATTTTAACCATAATTTATTTTTTATTTTAATTATAATGAATTGACCACACTCTGTGCCTGGAATTTCTAGTATGAAAAAGAGTTTCTGCTGCTCATGTTTTGTTTTTAACATCTCTTGCTACTAATTTTGAACAAAGTTTAACTAAGAGCCTCCAAAACTAAAAGTGTCTGCAGTATTTGACAGGGAAAAAAAAAGAAGCAGAAAATGAAATGTTAGAATCAGAGGAGGCAGAGTGTAAATATGCAGGGATATTTGTTGCTGCAGTTTCATATTGGAATAAAGATATGGAGTGAGCTTTAGGATTCCAGTAGGGAATTTGAGTGGAGAAAAGAATAAATTAATCACAGAATTAAATAATTTCGGTTTGAAGGGAACTCAAAGACCATCTGGTTCTAACTCCCTACCATGGGCAGGGACACCTTTAACCAGACCAAACATTTTGATTTTGACCAGAAAAGGAAGTTTATGTAACCTGAGAAAAAAAAATCTGGGAAAACATAACTTTCAAGCTCTCCTTCCAACTGGGGGACAAGGCAAGTCCTTGCAAGGTGGAACATGCAGGTTTCCCATGAATCTGACCCCAAAATCCCAGGTCTCAGGGCAGTGGACATGGAGAGATGTGTCCTTGGAAGCCAGTACCACTCATCACGAGCAGCATCAACCAGCTAAGGGGAACAGCAGCAAGAAGAGTTTATTTCTGGCTAATGAATTCTCTCTGCCAAAGAGGTTTCACTGTGATCCTTCCCACGAGGCACTTGAGCTGCATCATTAATGCCACAGAGGGAAGCAGTGAGGAAATCCTCAGGAAATCCCATATCTGAGCGTGAAGAGTCTCTGCTCTTGGCCAGCTCATGCTGGAGGAGTAAAGTGCAGACTGGACATAGAAAAATGAGTGATAAATGAGTAATAAACCCCAAGAAATCCCTGGGAATGTTCAAGGCCAGGTTGGAAGGAGCTGGGAGCAACTGGATCTTGTTGAAGGTGTCCATGATAACGGGGGTGGAATAGATGACCTTGAAAGGCCCTTCCAACCCAAGCCCTTCTGTGGGTGAGTGATCCATCCCCTCCTGGACTCACCTCTCTCCTACAGCAGGGAATTCCCTGCTGGCAGCGTCCAAAGGGTCTCGTGTGGGTTGGGGGGCAGAGGGTGCTGGAGCAGATCCCCCCAGCCTGTCTGCACTGCTCCACCGTGTTGGGGGCACGCAGGAAACCTGTGCAGAATCAAAAAAAAAAACCAAAAAAACCAATGCAGAGCCGTGATTTGCCTTCCCAAAGAAGACTAAGAACAATCCAGGCTGCAGCATGGCAGCAATGTTCAAGTTTACCTGCAGGCTGGCCACTTCCACACCAGTAAATTCCCTTATTTTCCAAACTGGGAGGGCTCAGAGCATGCAATGGACCCATTTGCTGGTGAAAATGTGCCCAACACTGTCAGAACTTTGGCCATTGGCAAAAGGGACTAAACCCATTTCTATTTCTATTACTATTTCTATTTCTATTTCTATTTCTATTTCTATTTCTATTTGTATTTCTATTTTCTATTTCTATTTCTATTTCTATTTCTATTTCTATTTCTATTTCTATTTCTATTTCTATTTCTATTTCTTACTATTATTTATTCCTATTCCTATTCCTATTCCTATTCCTATTCCTATTCCTATTCCTATCCCTATCCCTATCCCTATCCCTATCCCTATCCCTATCCCTATCCATATCCCTATCCATATCCCTATCCCTCTTATTTCTGTTTTTATTTCTATTCATATTTCTGTTTCTTTCCATACTCACAATTGTCCCTCTGCATTTCCTTAGAGTTTATTTAATTCTTACCTGAAGTGCCCTGGAGCATTAAGAGGAGAACAGCAAAGAAAAAGGAAAAGATCTTCATGTCCAAATTCAGTGCCACCAAATACAACAGATGCTAAGAAAAAATACGAAAAGAAGTCAAGCATGTAACCTGCATTTGTCATCACCCAGCACAAACAGTATTAATTAACATAATTATTAACACTATTAACACAAACACTATTAATGACAAATTAGCTGCAATTTTAAAATGAAAATTGGCATTTAGGTAATAATTTATGCAATAAATTTATGCAATTTATGCACTTATGTAATAGAGTAAATGTTCTAGAATGAATCTATAGAATAACAGTTTTTAAGGAAAGATAAAGTTGAAAGCATACTGCATAAGATTGATAAAATGTATTTATGACTATAAATATTTTTATTATTTTTTTTATTTGAGCAACTCTGCCGAGTGTGGCTGGGATGGAGTTAATTCTAATCAGGGCAGCTCATACAGTGCAGTGCTTCATGCTAAAAGCAAGTTACTTAATGACTAAAATATCAATTTTATTTAATTAATAACTTAAGCCTTTCCAGTATCTTTAAATATAAACACTCAAATGCTTTAATTAATCAAATAATGGTAATTTTTTAGCTTACAAGACAATAATTATACCTTGAAATATCTTTACAGAAAATTAAGGAGCCATTTATCCATTCTGGGAGCCCTGAACTGTCTCTCCACCATAATTTCTCACTGCAGATTCCAACTACCTTTGGAAAATAATACCAACTAATTTAATAATTAAGAATCATTATCACTGAGTATAATAATAATCATTACTGAAATACCAAGCACTGACCATTTCAGATATTCATGGGGATTTAATTAAGCTGAAATATTCTACATCTCAGATGATTAATTTCTTTTTAGAGGAGGAACAAATTTTATCAAAAATCATGTGGTTTTCTCCTTTTTGGTTGAAATTGGTGTGAAAACTGCACCTTTAGCTCACCCAAGAGCACCTGAGGAGTGGAGGCCGGTGGGTCTCAGCTGGTTCCACTGCAGGAGATCTTCACAGAGTCTCACCCCAGAAAAACTGATTTTATATATTCTGTGGATGAGAGCTGCCACAGACCAGCTGGCCAAGGACATGGACTTGTCACAGCAATTCCCAGCAGCTGGAATGTCACTTCCCAGCTGCTGATGGGGGACAGTGACCGCTGGTGAACTCCCTCCCCTTTCCCTGGAACAGGAGCTGGCTCTTCCCAAAATCACCTCACTCTGCCCCCGTGTGTGTCCAACACTTTGATCCCTCTGGGTGGGGGAAAATGATGAAAAGGATGGCCTGGGACACACAGGGGGATCCAGGGTGACCCAGCTCTGCAGGGCTGAGTCTGGAGCCTGGAGCTGCATCCACAGCCCCATAACAGCTGAATTAGGGAAGCTCAGATTTTTCAATGACTTCCCAGTGTAAAATACAGGTGAGACCACTCTGTGTTCATAGAATCCCAGAATGGTTTGGGTTGGCAGGGACCTAAAAACTCATCCCATTCCACCCCCTGCCATGGACAGGGACACCTTCTACTGTCCCAGGTTGATCCAAGCCCAAACTTGACCTTGGACACTTCCAGGGATCCAGGGGCAGCCACAGCTTCTCTGGGCACTCTGTGCCAGGGCCTCCCCACCCTCACAGCCAAGAATTTCTTCCCAATATCCCATCCATCCCTGCCCTCTGGCAGTGGGAAGCCATTCCCTGTGTCCTGTCCCTCCATCCCTTGTCCCCAGTCCCTCTCCAGCTCTCCTTGAGCCCCTTTAGGCTCTGGAAGGGGCTCTGAGCTCTCCCTGGATCCTTCTCTTCTCCAGGTGAGCACCCCCAGCTCTCCCAGCCTGGCTCCAGAGCAGAGGAGCTCCAATCCTTGGAGCATCTCTGTGGATTCCTCTGGACTCTCCCCAGCAGTTCTGTGTCCTCATGTTGGGGACTTCAGGTAGGATGTCACAAGAGCAGATTGCCCTCCCTTGACCTCCTGGTCACTCTTTTATTTTCATGGATTTACCACATCTGTGTTCTGCTTGTTCCACAGAAAATAATTTTGTTTGAATAATTAATTCCAGGGAAGCACCCACTTCCACACAGCCTTTCTGGTTCCAGATGGCCAAAGGAAACAACTTCCACAAACATATTTTGGTCAAATATGTACCCTCAGAGGATCTGGACTACAGAAACTGATGGCAGCACTGGTTTAACCTGACCCCTGAAGGCACCCCTGAGCCCAGATATTGTGCTTTCATTGTCATACCACCAAGAGCCCAGGAAAAAAACCCCAACATTCGTGTGCTTCATAGAGCATTCATCTACCCAGGTCTCTCCCAGAAGATGGCAATCAAGAGCTAATGCTGAAATTCCCCTCCAGCAACCTTCTTCAGTGAAGAGTACGGAAATTATTCTGACAGTGGGGTTTTATGGATTTTTTCCCTTAATTATTCTGATGTCTTTTGATTCCCAGTGCTGATATGTGAGTGAATGATGTTTTCTGACAGGCCAGGCTCAAAACCCTCCCTGCTCTGCAGTTCTGCTGTGGACTCCTGTGATGGACAAGAAACCAGTCCCTGCTCTCAAAGTCACATTGACAGGACTCAA
Source organism: Cisticola juncidis (assembly GCA_013400215.1). NCBI lineage: Eukaryota > Metazoa > Chordata > Aves > Passeriformes > Cisticolidae > Cisticola > Cisticola juncidis. Next base: position 16,058 of record VXBR01001747.1, on the reverse strand, counting down.
GGAAATGGAATGAACGAGTTGGGGGAGGTTTGGGTTGGATATCTGGAAAAGTTCTTCACCCAGAGGGTGGTTGGGCACTGAACAGGCTTTCCCCAAAAAGACAGCTATTTAAAATCCCATTCCTGTTTAATTTATTTGGAAGAAAGTGTATATTTGCTTTAGAATAAGAGCATTTGTTTCTGTTATTTGCATTATGATCTTGTTCTTTAAAGAAACCCACAAAAACTTAAATAACTCAAGTGATGAAATGTAAAGAAGAATAAATAGACACTGTGAATATTAAATGTATAAATGAGTTTTAGAGGCACAGAACTCTGAACTGAGATTTTGGGGTAACCTCCTGAAAAGGAGGTTAAAATAGCATAAAATTATTCTTTCTTCCTGTTTTTCCACTTTGTGCATGTGCCACCCACCCAAAGTGGAACAAAACAGATCCGAGCTCATTTATCAGCGTTTGGATAAGATCTTTAACTAATTAATTTTATTTGTTCTTATGATTGATGGTAAACTTCCTCTAAATATCTTAAATACTATAATTTAGCTCATATTGTAATTCCAGCATACTGCTGTTGACTCTAAGCATTGTTTTGGCCACTCATGATCACAAAAGTGATACATTTCACCTGTTTCTGGCAGTTAAATACATGCAAATAAAGAATGAATATTGCAAATCGATTAATATTGCATCCTGACAGCATTTTGACTGCTAGATGTCTTACTGAGTTCCCTTTTCCTGGGGTATTGCAAAGGAGCCCCCAAAATTATGTTCTCCAAGCATAAATACGTATTTGTATGTCTGTGCATAAAATATACAAATATTCCAAGACAAACAAAGGCCGAATTTACTCAGGTGCTTTATATTTTATCTTTGCTGAAGAACATGCAAATAGAGGAAATAATCCAGATATTCTAACCTGTGATTTACTCAGGAATAGTTAGGATAGTAATTTCAGTAATTGTTTATTTTAAACGTTGACAAATTCTACAATGATATTTCTTACTCTCCTGTTTCTCTACAGCCCTTCTAGCAAATCCACACTAAAACAGAGATATTTATATATAAAATATTGTTAAAATGAATATGTGGAAGGACTCTTTTACATCCCAGTTGGTTTTTTATCACCCAGCACACCTCAGGCTTGGTTCCCATTGGACACCCAGGTCTCGGTTCCTTTGCCCAGACTTAGCCAAGTGCTGCCTGAGATGTCCCTGTGTCCCATCCCTCCTCCCTGGCTTGCTCTCCTCTCTCCTGACCCTTTTCCACCAGTCCCAGGAGGAGATCTCAGCCAGCCCAGAACACCCTAAATCACTCCAGGAGCTCTAGGTATGAAAGGCACTGCATGTCCACATGTCACCTCAGCTTACCTGTGACAATGGGATGTCCCCAGACTCTTGAAGCAATGAGGATCCTTCACCTTCTCTCTGCCATCCTCTTCCTCCAGCGTCCTCTGTGCAAATGACAGGAAAGATGACAGACCTTTGGTACGATTGCCCAATGTTTGTCCTCACAGCACCTCCACACCTGGCAAAAAATGGCATGAAATCCATGTAGGAACAGCCCTGCTGTCCATCCACTGACCTTGGACAGCCCTGTGGAAAACTGCCCAGGCCTGACTTGGCCAAACCCTGCCTGGAAATCCCATCTGCTGCTGGGTATTTTGAGCAGTGATGTGGAGTGAGCTGCCCCTGCTCCCTTTGGGAATTGCATCTCTCCTACAGCAAAGACCCTAGTTCAGGGAAAGCACAAGCAAACAGGGTTTGCCAGTACTTCCAAAACCATGGAAATACGAGGATGAAAGTGCTGCTTGGAGAGCCAGAGAGCAGAAAGTGAGCTTTACATCTCTAAAGCATCACTAATCTGTCCTTCCTTGACTGCATTGTAAAGCTGTGATTTATCCCTTGTGGAGCTGACCCATCTAGATTTTCCTAACCTGAAGGTGGACATCTGATCTGCCTTTTCCTTCAGGACACTCGAGCAGCTGTAGAGCTGATACACCCTGAGGAAGATATTCCCAGCACTGAGATTTCTTAAAATCCACATAGATTTCCACAGCCCACTCCTGTCCTCTTCCTTATGCAATTTTGAGATCCCTCTAGAGATCAAGGTTTCTGGTTGTCCTGGCTCCTTGGTCCAGAAGATCTGTAAAGCACCACAGTAGCTGCCAGGGGAAGTGGTGACATTACCACTGATTATTTTCCAGGGCAGGAGAGGAAAATTTTCCCTGTGGCAGAGAAGCTGTGGCTGCCCCTGGATCCCTGGAGGTGTTCAAGGCTGGGATGGACAAGGCTCTGAGTGTCCTGGGAGAGTGGAAGATGTCTCTGCCCATGGCAGGGGATGGAACTGGATGATCTTTAATGTCCCTTCCAACCCAATCCATTCTGGGATTGTGCAGGTAAGGAGCCCTCAGGATCAGAAGGAGCACCCAGTGAATGTTCCCAAATATTTTGTATCACCCTGTGGTATAACGTGCCTTACACAAACGTGGATGGATTGCACAAAGTTCAGGGGCTCTGTGGTGAAAGCAGACTCAAAGTGGGCCTTCCCTTCTCATTGGAAGAAACAAAACACAGGCTGGAAAAGGCTTTTTCATTGGCCAGTGACTGCGCTGGCTCATCCCCAACCCTTTATAGGCCTGTTTGGGTGTGGTGCCTCCACTGGAGAGCAGGAGCTGCACGGATCCTCCACCTTCTCCTCGGGTAACTCTGCCTGGTTCTGGAGAACCACCCTGCCCTCTCCATCTTTATAAACCTCTTTTCCTTCCATCAGTCTTAAGTTTCTGCTTTGCTTAACCCCTTTCTTCTCTTTACTCCAGCAAGTGCCTCCTGTGTATACATGTTCTGTAGATCCATGGATTGGCTGCTTACAGGGCTTCCAGGAGAACGCTGGGTTTGGTGATTTCCAAGAGGAACAGAGACCTGGGAATCTTCCTTTGAGATATCAGAGACAGAAATGTCTGTTTTATTCCAGAAACAGACATCCAGCCAGCACAGCAGCTGAGCTTTGCATTTTGAGCCACGTCTTGCCTGAATGCAGTAATATTTTTAATGAGTTGCTACCCTAATTAATATTGAAAAGATTGAGATGTCTTTTTTTTAGACTTTCCTAAAGATTAAGATTGGCTCATTCTCTGAACTCTTTATCTACTTAATATATAGAAGGGGGATAATTTGTGGGCCGATGCTGGTACCAGAGAAACCTGCCCAGTGCTGAAGAGATCTAAGATACCTCTTTTTTCACTGCAGTAAAACCAAAATTAAAAGAAGAAAGAAAAGTAAAACCAGCATCAAAACACCACAGAATCCCAGGAATACTTAGGTTTTGGGCTAATCCAGGAGTTTCCAGTCTGAATCTGGTACTAATTAGGTCAGGTTGTTTGGAGACGCATTCATTGAAATTGCTAATATCTCCAAGGATGAGGTTTTCCACTCTCTTTGTCCAAACCCATCCAGTGGGTTTGGCTTTGGTGATTCCAGGCATATTTTTAAAGCAGTTCCTGGTCAGGAGAGAATTTTCTGCCCAGTGTTGTTCAACCTTGTGCTCTCTGCTCAGTTCAGGTAAAGAATTCACGTCCCAGCTGTGGCCATGAGGATCCTCCACCTTCTCCTGGTTGTCCTCTTCCTGATGCTCCAAGGGACTGCAGGTAAGGAGTGAGGGGAGTAAAGAAGAAGACTGAATTCACTTTTGGTCACTTTCATGGTAATAGTCTCTTCTCTTTGTGCTGTGCAGGACAAGAAGTGTTTTCCAGGCTAGAAAATTCTTGTTTGGCCCAAAACGGACGCTGCTTCCCAGGGATTTGTCGTCGCCCGTATTACTGGATTGGAGAGTGCAACAATGGATATTCGTGCTGCAGAAGGTGAGCAGAAATGCAGGGATCTCTGTGGGAATGGCTGAAATCATCATTATCTTCTCTCCAGAGCAACATCTTAGAGGCACAGCTCCTGCCACCTGTCTCACTCCTCTGGTGCCAAACCTGCTGGCATAGAGGGGAAATTCTGATCCCATGTCATGAGATAAGGAGAACATCTCTGCAGAAAACCTACAGGTGAGTAGCCTGAGAGTCTCTCTTCTTCATGCAGGGGGTGGAGTAGCTGAAGAGTCCCTGGATTTGCCTTGGAAACCCTTCCAGCTTCTCCTGAACAACTCCTGGGAATGACTCTGATCCCATCGCTCCTGGTGGCACCAGTTCCAGCTGCAATGAAAAGCTGTCACAATCTTCCCTTGCAGTGAAGCAAACATCAGAAACATGAACCAGGCAGCAATGTGGAAACTATTTTTTCCCTCTCTTTAATAAAATCAGTTATTGGTGGTATTGATGTGTTTGAACCTCGAGTTTTCTTTGTAGGGAAGGAGGGAAACATTTTCCCTGTGAGGGTGGTGAGGCCCTGGCACAGGGTGCCCAGAGAAGCTGTGGTTGTTCCTGGATCCCTGGAAGTGTCCAAGGCCAGGCTGGACAGGGCTTGGATCAGCCTGGGATAGTGGAAGGTGTCTTTGCTCTTGGTAGGAGGGGTGAGATGATTTTTAAGATCACTTCCAAACCAAACCTTTCTGCAATTCTACAAATAAGGAACCCTCAGTACCTAAAGGAGCAGTCATTGCAATCTCAAAGTGGACCTTTCTTTCTCATTGCTAGAAACAAAATACAGGCTGGAATCTGTGCTTCTGTCTCCTTTTCCTTGCCCTCATGGCCCAGCAGTGTAGATAAAGCCAAGATACATCCAGATGTTTCCTTCAGAGGGCCTGGAGGCATCTGAGAAATTTTGCTTCTGAGTAGACCTTATGCAAAGAAAGAACAGGAACCTTTTGAATCACATTAGCAACACAAAACAGGAAAAAAAAAGTTAAAAAAGAGGGGAAAGGGTATTAAAAAAATTCCCAAGAGTTATGGATGTTCAACATAGTGATTTTGTTACCTCTTCAAAAGCAGTTGCTAAACAGTCACACAAGACTGCCCAGTGAAATGAGTTTCCAAGCTCAGATGGTTTGGGCTGCTCCTGACTTTATGGGTTTGGAGAGGTGACAACATATTTCTAAAAACCCTCTGAAGAGCAAATTCTGGCTCTTTGAGAGACACAGCTGCCACTTGTGTTATTCTGCAGAATTAGTGCTCATGGCACTTATTGCAAAACACCTCATCCTGCAATGTTTCTGGGTTTCTTCTATCCCTACTGTTATTTCTGTGTTTATTTCTAACAATCCCATTGCCCATATCCATTCAAAGTCATTTGAGCAGTCCCTCTCTCCATTATCCATAAAGGAAGAGCAGTGAAAATAGTTTGTACTTTCATATTTCCTTTTGGGATATTTGAAATCTGGTGAGATTATTCCTGCCATTTTTCTCCAGAAAATCTGATTCGGTTTATAAAGGTTTTTTTAATTTTAGAAACTTTTGGGTACCTGGCCTGTGCCAAGGAGCTTTGATCACACACACATCACTGACAGTCACACTGTGGTTCTCAAAAAAGAAAGGGGACTCTGCCCTTGTGACCCAGCACCTTTAAACAGCCGTCAGCTCAAAAGATGGAGCAACAATTGTTCATGCAGATGTTAATCTCATCATTTACTCAAGATAAATGCATAATCATTAAAGTATTGAGCTTGATTAAATACATTTTATGTAGAGTGTGAAGCACTTTAATTAGGGTAACACTAGTGAAAGATGTCCCTAATATTTCCTTTTTTATTTTCAAGAGTAAACAACTTGGAGCAAAGTTTAAAGTTCTCCTTTTTGCTCCTAATTGCTTCATCTTCTGTGCTAGATACAAACTCCTAAGGTGGAGATAAGATCCTCCTTCTTCTCTGGAAGGTGATCTTGGTAAAATTACTCAAACATCATGATTTTAAAAGGTTGACAGACATTTCTTCTCCAGACACTTTGCAGCCTCCTTTGAGGACATTTCCCTTTGGAGTATATCCCACCTGCATCAGGCACAGCAGCTCCCCAGCACTGTATTATTACACAAAATGCTGACCCTGCCACAATAACTGAAAATGTCTGATTGTCCCCTGCTCACAAGAACAGGAGCTGCAGGTGGGGATGGAAAGATTGCCCACCCCAAGAGCCACAACCCAAAACCTTGCTGAGTTCTGCCAAAGGTGCTCCATCCCTCCTCTGCTTCTCCCTTTCCCTTGTCCAGAGGTTTTTTGATGGCCTGGATGGGACTGTGACCATGTGAAATTTATATTAAACAGGGCCAAGGGTGCTCAGTGTTAAAACCCTTGACACTATTTGCACACAGGATCTTACAGACAATAAAAATTAACAATACACCTTTGTTCCCTTGAGGAATTGGGTTGGGTAAATTGAACAGTTGGCAAGTTAACCACAAACCCTTGGCAAGAGGTGAAGCAACTGCAACTTTTGCAATTTTATTCCCTCCATTTTTCAGTTTTACAGCCAGACGTTGGCAGACACACCAGAAATTCAATTACCATTTTTCAGTTTTACAGAAACAGTTCACATACAAAAATTATCTAGAGAATAAAAAGCTTTGTCAAGGTATGTTTGTAAGGGAAATGGTTTATAGTCATGTTTTCATATCCATCTAGATAATTTCTATACACTTCTGTGTACCTGTATACTTGGACTGGGCTCTGAGCTAGCTCTGGGCTGAGCTGATCTAGTTGAAAATGTCCCTGCTCATTGCAGAGAGCTTGGACTTACCTTTCAGAAGTCCCTTCCAATTCAGACTATTCTGTGGTTCTACTTAAGAACTTAATATCAAAGTAATGAAAAAATGACTAGGAGGTAAACTGCCAGTCAGCAATGAAATTATTTCAGTTTAATTTTGGTACTAAAGGTTCTGTAAGACATGGTGTCATTTGCAGAGTTCTTGGTCAGTTAGAAACACCAATAATTGAAAATAGGAAATGTATCATTACCTATTACAATGTACTTCATATATCATATTAAAATTGTGCCTGAACAATATTTGTTCGTTGACTGAAGGGAGGTTTAAAGTACAATATGATCTGAAAATGCATTTTATATCTTAGAATCATAGAAACCTAACATGGTTTGGATTCTAAGGGACCTGAAAGACCATTTCATTCCAACCTCCCCAGCGTAGACAGACACACCTTCCACTGTCTCAGGTTGCTCCAAGTCCCATCCAACCTGGCCTTGGACACTTCCAGGGATGGAGCAGCCACAGCTTCTCTGGGAAACCTGTGCCAGGGCCTCCCCACCCTCACAGGAAGAATTTCTTTTTAATATCTAATGCAAACCTGCTTTTCATCAGTTTAGAACCATCTTCCCTTGCCTTGTTACTATCTGCCCATATAGAAAGTCCCTCTCCCTCCTTTTCATAATCCCCTTTTAGATAGTAAGATGGAGCCCATGGTCTCCCTGAAGCCTTCTCTTTTCTAGGCTGAACACCCCCAGCTCTCTCCATCTCTTTACAGGAGAGGTGCTCCATCCATGCAGAATTTAGAAGCTGCTTCCCGTGGCAGAAGAAGCAGAGGTCAACAGCTGGCAAACTGAGAGCAGATAACCAAAAACTGAATGCTCATCTAAGGCATAATGAGGTGTTGGAACGATCAACTAAAGGCCCTGTGAAACATGGAAGTATCAAAAAATCAACCAGAGTCCTGGAAAAAAACCTCATGCAGGAGCTTTGGGGTCTGGGGGTCCAAAGGCATCCTCTGGCACTGCATTTGCCTTCATTTACACATTCCCATCAGCTGGAAGGGTCTCCAGGACATAACCAGGATGTATTCACTTTGTTACATTTTGTTTCACAAAATAAACCAAAATGCATCAAAATAAGGTACAGGAAGCCAATGGACATTTGTTTTAGTTCCATATATCCACTCTGTTCTTATATTCTGTATTTATGGAACAGAAAATTAACTGGCATTGCAAGGAACACGCAGATGCTTTGTATTGCAGGGTTTTAAGTTTTTCCTAAGCAGGGACAGTTCAACCTATGTCCCAAGATGTTTGACACATACCATGGTGGGTTAACGTATCTTACACAAACTGGAGTGTCACAAGAGGTATTGCACAAAAAACATGGGATTTTCCAGGAAAAAAGCTTAAACAGGTTCAGAGATAAACCTTGTTTTATTATTGGGAAATGAAAAGCAGCTGGTTTCTGGTTGGATTAAGTGCCACCAGGAAAAAAAAAGAGGAAATTTTGGATTGGTTCAATGAATGGCTGTGAAGAGAAAGTACTTGTCAGTCTCTTTTGGGACCCACCTTATAAAAGAATATCTCAGTTCCAGAGCCAAAGTCTTCAGGAGGGAAGGGTAAGTCTTGTTTGGCTTCAGGGTTCACCTGATACCATCTCAGTTCTTTTCTTTCAATGTCAACTTTTGTTTTTTCCTCAAAAATCTTTCTCCAAAACAACCCCCCAAACCCCTGCATTAATAACTTTAATTTGTATGTAGCTTAAAAAGGTAAACCTAAGATTTGAGAAGATTGGACATGCTGAGTAAGTAGTTCAAATATATGCTAATATCTAGAATGCTTTAATAAAAATTCTCTACTTCCTAAGTCCTAGGAAAAATAATTGTTAGATTGGTTCAGGTTACTTTAGAGTGGTCTGTGGTCCAGAGAAATTGGTGAGCTCTCAGTGGAAAACTACATGTCTATATCTATATATTTCCATTAAATAGATAGCCTTTGAATATAAAATAGTTATACAATATTTTCATCATCCATAATAGGTATAAATTTATATATTATTTATGTACTTATATATTTGATATAGTATATAATATATATTTTATATATTGTATTTGTTATTTATATGTCTATGTTAAAATCCTTATTTCATTTTCAGAATTTTTCGCTTTGTCTCCTTATTTCTCCTGATATTTTCAAATACATAGAAACTTGTGTAAACTTCTAATACTCATTTTGAAACAGTTTTGGGTCACCCTCTATCAATTCTGTTGCCAGCAATAGGACATTTCAGCACAATCTCATTTCCTTTCCTCACTTGAGAGACCGTCATTTGTGACAGAACAGAACATTCCCAATGCCAGGATGTGAAACATTAACTGGCATTTCCTCATCCATAAGCTCCCTTCCAGGCAATCTTCTCCTTTAAAGCTAATCCTAATATTAGTTCAAACTCTTCCCACCAGGGTTTCATGTGTCTGCTTTTAAAATTTTCTTTTCAAATGGGGATTGATTTGATTGTACATTTCGATTCTAGAACTGCTGCCTACAGACCAAGACTGGAGATGTTGAGCAAATTGATCTCTTGATAAATTTGACCATTACAAAATGAACTTTTTCCTTCCCCAAAGTTTGTAATTTTTACAGTATTATCACCTAATTTTGCTTTATGTTGTTTATTTACTAGACAAAATCATTTAGCTGAAAAAAATTATGGAAGAATCCAAGACCAGATTGGATGGGACTTTGGACAACCTGGTCTAGTGGAAGGTGTCCCAGCCCTGGGGGTTGGAACAAGATTAATTTCAAGGTTCCTTCCAATCCAAACCGTTCTGAGATAACAGAATTCTCTTCAAAGGACTATTTGCAAAACAGAAAAGAAATATGAGCAATCAAATTATTAAAGTAACTTAATGATCACATGTCCTGAAAAAAATTTGCCCCACAAAATAGTCAGGATTTCCTATGGGTTTTACTAATTATTTTTGAAAGCTTGAAGATAAAATGAATATAAATGTAATTTTTATTAACACAGTGTTTGTGTAATTCAGGAGACTGCAGATCCCAGGGTCTGTCAGTCTTACATCTTTCTTGGTTCTTTTCCCAACAGTGCCACAGCAAATCCTCAGCCATGAAGATCCTTTATCTGCTCTTTTCTCTCCTCTTCTTGGCTCTCCAGGTTTCTCCAGGTAAGATGGGAAAGAGATGCTAGAAAGGGATTTTTGTGCACCTGCAGGAAAACTCCCAGCACATTTTAACCCCTTCTGTTTCACATTGCTAGAAGCCAGTCAGGAATTAATCAATCAGCCCAGTGCTAGACCTGCTTTGTAACCTCACCTTGCCTTTTAAAACAGCCAAGGTGGGACTTTGGTGATGAAGACAACTCGAGGAATGAGAAACTCTTTGACTGCAATTCCCTGCCCTACAGAGCAAGAGGGAAGGAAATATTTTGTTCTTGTTGCAGGCTTGTCTTCACCTCAGAGGGACATGCTTTTCTGTAGAGGAGGGAGCTGTCACTTTGGAGGATGTCCCTTCCACCTGATCAAAGTTGGAAAATGCTTTGGGTTCCGCTCCTGCTGCAAACAGTGAGTGTGGAGTTCACCAAGGCTCATCTGCAGGATGAGCAGAGAAATATCCAGTTTCCTTAGCCCCAAGGTGTTCCTGAATATTTAAATTAGGTATAAGGAAAAAAAGGAAAAGCTATTATGCCATGAGGACAGTCAAGTCTTCTGTGTTGACTCAAGTGTTACATGTCGACCAAGAAGCACTTGGAAAATGCTGTCAGGCACAGGGTGAGGTTTTTGTTGTAAAATTTGTCGTAAAATTAAATAATCATGTGAAAAACAGCCTTCTATTTTCACTCAGGAATGAATGCACTCAACCCATAATTTAGGGATATCAATTTCATTCCCTGCTTTTTCTGAAACAATAGGGAAACATTCTCCTTACTCAAAGGTATGATTGCATAGAGCTGTCCCAGTATGACTACAAATGACATGAACCATTTTGGGAAGAATTTGTGTCCAGGAGGAAAAAAAAAGCATGGGCTGAGAGTGAGTAGGGAGGATATAAAAGCAGAAAGAAAATCTGATTTTTTTTTTCCTTTATGCAGCCCATGGAACGTAAGAAATGTTGATGAGCCATTCATTGAAGAGCAATGAAAATTTCTTCCAAGCCTTGGAATTCCCTTGGAATCTCCTTACTCCAAACCCACTGGATCCTGCTGCAAAGCCTCACACTCCCTTCATTGCCAGTGCAAAAGGCTTTATGATGTAGAGTAAATCCAAATGTGTTCTGCATTGCTTTCTCTCCTTCTAAATAAATTGTTTTTGCTTAGCATTGGTCACTGAAACATGCACTGAAACTTGGGCCATGATCCTGCCTGGGGTTTGACACACAAACCCCAGAGGGCAACAATTTATGGTGCAAACTGCTCCTTAATTTGAGTTTTTCTGAGCCACACATCTCTCCAGGCCTACACAGACCTTAACCTACAGTGCCACGAGAAAGGCTGGCTAAAAGAACTCAGCTTCCCTTTGTGGGAATGTGTTCAGATGCCAAAATCCCTTTGTTTCTTACTGTGCAGAAATCTTTTCTTGGGAAAACAGGAATGGTTAAAAGCCCCCTCATTCCCCACTGGGCCCACGGTCACCCTCCTTGCCAGAGACCCTGCTGGGAGCAGTCCAGGTGCCCCTCAAGGTGACACCACAAAGGGGTCCTGTGGATCAGATGGGTAACCCGGGTAGCCCTGCAGGGGGAGAGCTGGAGGTCTTCTCCTCTCCAGCCCCCTGGTCACGACATGAGGTTAGAAAGCAGAAAGCTCTGCTAAGGCTGTCCTCATCCTCACTGGAAAATGCCTCCATGATCATGATCCATGAACATGGGTGTTCATAACAAGTAGCTCTGGTTCTTCTGATAAAGATTTCTCTATCCAAGGCTGCCACCCTGGCCAATTCCAAATTTCCAGCTGGGTATGAAGCTCCTGGCAGAGATGCCAGGCTGGTTTTTATTGGCATTTGATTCCATCCTGTTTCACTGGGTAACTTCATCGACCTCTCACTTCCTATGAAGATGCCTCTATCCTGCAAACTGTCTTTCTCCAAAACACATGACATCATTAACAAAATATTTCAGATTTATCTCAGTCTCAGGGTGATGGTTTGGCAGCAAAACTCTGCCCAGTGATGGAGTTATGGAGAAGAAGGTTCAAAAGAGTTTTTAATTTTCTGCCTTAATCAAAAAGCAGACTCATACATACCAAAGCATAAACCATAGAGATCAAGTTATATGGGGGTGTCCAGCCTGGAGAAGAGAAGGGATTGGTCAGATCTTGGAGTCTCATCCAGGGTGAGAAGGAGAAGGAGAAGGAGAAGGAGAAGGAGAAGGAGAAGGAGAAGGAGAAGGAGAAGGAGAAGGAGAAGGAGAAGGAGAAGGAGAAGGAGAAGGAG
>VXBR01001745.1:6671-21063 GCA_013400215.1 Cisticola juncidis | reverse complement strand
GGGCATCCCTGGGGGAACAGGGACAATATTCCAGGGGAGATGGGAACAGCGCAACCTCCGGGGCAAGAGGGACAACCCCCAAGGGAACAGGGACAATGTCCCCAGGGGCCATGGGGATGAGACACCTTGGGATTAGGGGGGAGCCAGGGATACCCTGGAGGTGACAGGGACACCCCATGGGGGACAGGAATGATGTCCCTAGGATCATGAGGGTGGGACACCCCTGGAAGTATGGCCACGATGAAACCCCTGAGGGATGGAGACAGATGCCCCTGGGGCCCTGGAGACACGACAGCCCGGGGGTGCAGGGATTGTGTCCTGTGGGCCATGGGGCTGGGACACCCCGAGGGACACGGACAGCCCCGGGGTGACAGGGCCGGTGTCCCTGCAGACTTGGGACAAGGCCAGCCCAGGACACTGCGGAGTGCCACCCCTGCGGCAGTGGGTACAGATGGCCGTGGGGGGAGATGTCACCCTTAGCGGCACAGGGACAGCCCCAGGGGGACAGGGACAGTACTCTGAGAACAGGGCCGATGTCCCCAGGATTATGGGACACCCACAGAGGGGTGGGGGCATCTCTGGGGAAACAGGGACAGCCCCCCCGCCTTCTCTGCCTCAGTTTCCCCTCCCCTCGGTGCTTACTCATCCTTATCGATCCCATCGATCCCACCGGGGGCGGGGGGGCAAAACAACCTTTTTTTCACCCAGTTTTGAGGCCCGCTCTGGTATTACCCCCCAGGATGTGAACCCAGCACCCACGGGTGCTGCGGGAAGCGGGCGTAGCTCCCCTGTCCACCCAACCCCCAAGTTTCTTTGGGAAACTGAAAATAAAATATGGGAAAGCAGCGCCGGGGGGGCAGGGGGTGGGCGCTTGCCAAGGGAGGAGGAGGAGGAGGAGGAGGGCAGGACAGCCGGACACGGGCGGCGAGCGCAGCACCTGCCCTGCGCTCCCACAGCACCCAGCGCCCGCACCCCGCAGGCTTTGGGGGGGGAGCCCCCAATGCCCCCCCAGGGGCCATGGGCATTCAGGGCATGGAGCTGTGCGCCGTGGCTGTGGTCATCCTCCTCTTCATCGCCGTCCTCAAGCAGTTCGGCATCCTGGAGCCCATCTCTGTAGAAGGTACCTCCCCTCCTTAACCTTAATTGATCCTAATTATTTAATTAAATTAATTATCACGCCCCATCCTGGCGTGTCCCTGTCCCTCCTCCCAGCACTAAATGACCTGTTGGCCTCTAACTGGTCCCTGTGGAGTAGAACCGGCTGGTTTTGGGGTTCCCCTTTGGGAGGGTTTGGGGTGAAGGCTGAGGACTTGGGACTGTGGGGGGAGCAGGCAGGGCCCCCAACCCCTCCAGCAGGGTCATGGCCCAGCTGTGCTCCAGCCTTCCCCAAGGGGCTGTGCTGCCAGCGGCCCCCCAAACACCTGAGAGGGTGGGGACCCTCACCCCAGAGACCTCCCCCTCCTGCCTCCCTCTCCTCCCAGGGCTCCCCTGTTCTGTTAACTCCCAGAAGCAGATATGGGGACCCCCAGTAACCCCCAAACCTTCCCAAGGTGGGCTGAGAGAGCTCTGAGCTGGTGCTGACCCCCAACAAGTGCCCCGAGGTGGAACGCTGGGGGACCTCGACTCCCCAGTAATGCCCAAAACCTCCTGAGGTGGGACACAGGGAGACCCAAGTCCTGCATTAGCCCCTGAAGCACCCCTCAGAGGGGACATGAGGATCCCCCACTCCTTCACTGTCCCCCAAAACCCCCTAAGATGAGACATCAGGGACCCCATAGTCCCCTGACACCCCTCAGGGCCTGGGGGTTCACGCCCCTCTCACAGCGCCTGGGAATTTTACAGGCTCCCAACACCATCCCAAAACTGCTGAAACTCCTGTGCTGAGTGGCTCCACAGGGGCTTCCCAGGCAGAAATTATTAATGAACCATCATTTATTAATTACCTTCTGCTGGCCCGGGCTGGAGCAGTAGTGGCTAAGAGGTGGCTCGGGAATGTTCTGCGCCTTGGGAGTGAGGGAAACCCCTCGGGATGCAACACTTGCGGTGTTCCAGGGTCCCAAAGGAGATTCGGGGTCCACTGAGGTGCTGGGTGGTAGTTTTAGGGGAGTGGGGTGAGTTTAGGGGTGAAGGGGGTGTTTCTAAGGGGGATCTTTACCCGAGGGTCTCTCCTGGCAGACAGCGGTGATGCTGACGTGGAGCTCCCGACAATCCGGCACCCGCCTGAGGGGCTGGAGCAGCTGCTGGCTCGGACCAAGTTCACCAAGACAGAGCTTCAGTCCCTCTATCGTGGCTTCAAGAATGTGAGTCTGGGGGTCTGCCGCTACGACCCCCCAAATCCACGGGTCCCCACTTTCCTTGGGGTCACCAGCGCCGCTCCCCTTCTCAGGAATGTCCCAGTGGCCTCGTGGATGAGGAAACCTTCACTCTCATCTACTCACGGTTCTTCCCTCAAGGCGGTGAGTCGGGAGTGCCCAAACTCGGCAGGAGGGTCTGGGGGGGCCCATCTGGGAAAACTCCTGACCCCAGTCCTGGGGGAGTCACCCTCCCCCTTCCCCTGCAGACGCCAGCTCCTACGCCCACTTCTTGTTCGACGCCTTTGACGCCGACCACAACGGGGCTCTCTGCTTCCAGGTGGGAATTACTGGTGGGAATGGCTGTGCCAGCACCGTGATTCATCACATCTTCCCCCTCCTCCTCCTCCTCTTCCCCCTCCCAGGCTGTGGCCAAACTCTCCCTTGCGGGTGCTGGGCGCACCAGGCGCTGCAGCAGCGGGGGGTAAAAATAACAGGATCAATAGGGAATGAAATCCCTCGGGCGCCCCGGGATCGATGTGGCAGCGGGAGGGAGGGGCAGGTGGTGAGGGTCCCTCCCCGCTCATGGCCATGTCCTTTCCGGCAGGATTTCGCGGTGGGACTCTCAGTGCTGCTGCGGGGGACGGAGCAGCAAAAGCTGAAGTGGACGTTTGACCTCTACGATGTCAATAAGGATGGCTGCGTCACCAAGGAGGTGACAGTGGGGAACACTGGGGGGCTGGTGGGGTGGGAACACCCAGAGGGGGTCCTGCCAGCGCCCTGTGTCCCCCAGGACATGCTGGAGATCATGAAATCCATCTATGCCATGATGGGCCGCTGCACCGAGCCCACCCTGGGGGCCAGTGTGCCGGCCCAGCACGTGGAGCTGTTCTTCCAGGTGAGACTGTCCCCACTGCCACCTCCTGGGGCCGCTCTGCGGCCAGGGGTGGCCCCGCTGAGCCCTGGCCACTCCCTTGCAGAAGATGGACCGGAATAGGGACGGCGTGGTGACCTTCGAGGAGTTCCTGGCCACATGCCAGGAGGTGAGGGGCTCTGGGGGGCACCATCCTCTTCCTCCTTGTTCTGTCCCAAAATGATGTGCTGGGGACATCAGGAGAGAGAAGGACAAAGGGGTCACCCCGGGAGGCACAGGAGCTGGACAGGAGAGGAGAGACAGGAGGAGAGGTACAGGAGTCAGAACTGGGAGAGGGATGTGGGGCAGACAGCAGGATTGTGATGGGAAGCGTGGGATGCAGGGAACAGGGGGTGGGGACAGGAGACGGGACAGAATGAGGGGAAGAAGAAGGAGATGTCAAAAGGGTGACAAGGACAGCTGGGAGGAGGGAGCTGGGAGGAGGGGGACACGGGGTCTCTGTCTCTCCTTTCCAGGACAAGGACATCATGAGCTCCATGCAGATCTTCCACAACGTGCTCTAGACCCCGTCCCGCCCTGGAGATTTTCTACTATTTTAGACAAACAAGAAGTTCAAAGTCAGGAGAAATCCAGCATGTGGCTCCCGGAGATGGGATAGGACAAGGACGACATGTCCCACAGAGCCCCCTGGGCACAGTGCTGCCAGCTGCCAGATAGACCCATTTTGGGGGGGCTGAGCCTCACCTGGACATCGACTCCCCCCTTGGCGGTGCAGGGTCCTGGCAAAGCACAAACCCGACCCCCAGGGCCCCCTGGGGTGGAGGCCTCCGGGACATGGGGACTGCCTGGGGTGTGAAGACCCTCAGAGACGGGACCTCCCAGGCCAGGGAACCCCTGGGATGTGGGGGCCCTCTGGGTGGGGGTCTCCATATTGCAACCATGAAATGGAGCCCCCAAACACCAACCAAAAGCACACAGTCCCTCCTTCCCCAAACACTCAGGGGACCCACCATGAAGCACCCTCTCCCAAGAGTGTGGAGAGGGGTGAATTTTATAAATAAACCCAAATGGTGACAATTTAGGCGTGAAAAGGAGTCAAAAGGGATGTGAGAGACGTGAAATGTGAAGGTCCCTGTCCTGCTCCCTGTCCCTGCCTGTGTTCCAGTCCCCTCTCCCAGTCCCTGTTCCGCTCCCAGTCCTATTCCGTGTCCTTGTCCAGCTAGCAGTCGCAGCTCCCGTGCCTGTCCCATTACCAGCACGGTTCCCAGTCCTGTTCCCGTTCCCATTCCCATTCCCGTTCCCGTTCCCATTCCCATTCCCGTTCCCATTCCCAGTCCCGTTCCCATTCCCACTCCCAGTCCCGTTCCCATTCCCAGTCCCGTGGCCACGCCCCTCAGCCCTCTCCTCTCATTGGCTCTCCTTGGCTCTTTGGCCCCACCCTCTGCGAGCTCCCATTGGGCGACCTGAAAGGGGCGGGGTCTAGGCGCGGCGACCTTCAGGCGGTCGGAGTGACACGTGACGTGACACGTGACGTGGGTGGTGGCGGGGTCGGCAGCGCCCCCTAGCGGAGCGGCGATAGCTGTGTGTGAGAGCTCCGGGACCGGGGAGGGTCCCTGGGAACGGGGGAATCCCCCGAGTCGGGGCTGTGTGGGACTGAGGGGGAGATCCCTTGAATCGGGGGCATCCTCAGGATCGGGGCTGTGTGGGATAAATGTGGGGATCCCTGGGACTGGAGCTGTGCGAGATCGGGACTCTGCCGAACTCGGGGTGAGGGGAATGTGGGATCGGTGGAGAATCCCATGGAGCCGAGGGATTCCTTAGGATCGGACCGAGTGGGCGAGAAATGAGGGCCAATTCCCCGGGTCTGGATTCCCTGTAATCCAGGATTCTGTAGGATCAGGGGAATCCCTATGACTGGGCTGAGCGGAATCGGGGTGGGGGGAATGTCCTCATTCCAACAGGATCAGGACGGCATCCCCTGGGACTGGGGGCATTCTGGGGATCGCGACCCTGTGGGGTTGGGGGAGCGACCTTCGAGCACTGGGGTTGCGTGGGACCCCCCCAGGGTCGGGGCTAGGTGGGATCGGGGGCGGGGATCCCCCTGGGTGCCGGGATTCATCCCGAGCCGAGGGGGATCCGCTGCCCCGGGTCCCCTCCGGCGGGATCCCGAGCTCCGGTGCCGCAGGGGGTGCGCACGGCGCTGCGGCTGGTGCGGTTCCGGGGGGCCGCGGGCGGGAGGCCCCGGCTCGGGCTGGAGGAGGCCCCCGGGGGGGACCTGGTGGATCTGAGCGCGGCGGAGCCGGAGCTGCCCCGATCGATGCGGGAATTCCTGGAGATCGGGCCCCGCGGGCTGGAGCTCGCCCAGAGGTGGGTGAGGCCAAGGGTGGGTACTAAAGGTGGGTGATCCCCAAGAGTGGGTGCTTCAAAAGCCGGCCCCCCCAGCGGCGGGTCCTCCAAAAGGAGAGGGAACCCTGAAAGGGGGTATCCTCATGGATCCCCACAGGAGCGGCCATGCTGCATGCTGCTTTGGATGACCCCAAAGTGGGTTACCCCCATCAGCTGGCCCCCAAAAAGGTGGGCAGTCCAAATCATGGATGACCCCCAATGATGTGTGACCTCAAAGAGTGGCTGACCCCAACAGGTGAGTCCCCTCAACTGTGGGCATCCCCAAAAGGAGAGTCCCTAAAATATAGCTGACCCTTCTGAATGACCCCCCAAAAGTGTGTCCCCTGAGAAATGGGTGCCCCAAAATGTGGGTCATCCCAAGGGTGGATCTGTCCCCACAGAGCACTGGAGTCGGGGCAGCACCGGGTGCTCCGAGCGACTGCGCAGCTGCTGGCACCCGTGGGAGACCCCGAGAAGGTGATCTGTGTGGGGCTCAACTACCATGACCATTGTCAGGAGCAGGGCGTGAAGGTCCCCAAGGAGCCCCTCATCTTCAGCAAGTTCCCCAGTGCCATCACCGGCCCCTTCGATGACATTGTGCACCCCCAGGACACCAGTGTGGGTACCCCGGCACCCACCCCCACAGCCCTCCAGGGGAATGGCCCTCCCAGCTCCCCCTCTGTCCCCACAGGAGCTGGACTGGGAGGTGGAGTTGGCTGCCGTCATTGGGAAGAGGGGGCGACACATTGAGGTACCCCCTGCCCCGGCCCCCACCTCACTTTGGGGGTTCTGTGGAAGTGTCCCCCTGTCAGCAGGTCCCTGCTGTCCCCAGGAAGCGGCAGCACTGGAGCACGTGCTGGGCTTCACAGTGGCCAACGACGTGAGTGCCCGCGACTGGCAGATGCGGCGAAACGGGCGGCAGTGGCTGCTGGGAAAAACCTTCGACACCTTCTGTCCCCTGGGGCCGGCCATTGTCACCAGGGATGCGGTGGCAGGTGGGACAGGGCATGGAATGGGCACAGGATAGGGACGGGACAAGAACAGGACAGTGAAGGGATGGGGACAGGACAAGGACAAGACAGGAATGGGATGGCGACTTTCTCAGCTGCCACTGGTGCCAGCACAGCCCCGTGTTCCCCATTCCCCCATGTTTTTCCCCAAGGTGGGGTCATGGTGGCACTGTGCCCATGTCCCTCCATGTCACCTCCCACAGACGTCCACAACCTATGGATCCGCTGCAGCGTCAACGGGCACCGGATGCAGGACAGCAACACCCGGCACCTCATCTTTGGGGTGTCCGCCCTTGTTGCCTGGGTGTCCCGGTAGGAATGGGGGAGGGGCTGGGGCTGGGGACCCCCAAAGCCCAGGGGGCCATGGCTGACACCTCACGTGCCCCCAGGTTCGTGACACTGGTCCCTGGGGACATCCTGCTGACAGGTACCCCTGCGGGAGTGGGTGTCTTTCGGAAACCACCTGTTTTCCTCAAGGTGAGGGGAAATGGGGCCTCAGGTGGGGCTGGGGTGTAAGTGGGGGCACAGTGGACCCCACTAGGGACAGATGCCACCGTGTCCCCCCCTTGCAGCGCGGTGATGAGGTGCAGTGTGAGATTGAGGAGCTGGGCACCATTTGCAACCGGGTGGTCTGATGGTGGAGAGAAGCCACAGATGCCACCTCAAGGGGGTCAATAAATCCACGAGCCATTGGGTCACTGTGTCCTGTTTCTTGGTCTGGGGGGCTACAGCTGGGTGAACTGGTGGATAAAGGCTCCCAACTTCTCCCGGTTGGAAGCAGACTGGAAAGGCTGAGAGAGCTGCAGAAGGAGTCCAGTGGGGGTCTGCAGCTCTTCCAGCACCTGGGGGGGGGCACAGGGAGGTCAAGAGGGGACAGAGGGGACAGCAGAATGTTGGGGAGGGTGGGGGAGCTGTGCGTACCCCCATGTCCTTGAAACTCTGCAGGGAGCTCAGGACCAGGCCCTTGTCGGGATACCCTGTGGGGAGAGAGATCCTGAGGGAAGCCCCAAATGCCACCTCTCAAGAACTCTTAGCCTGGCTCAGGAGTCACTGACCCCTAAAAGAAAGACCCCCCCCACTTGACTCACCGTCCTCATCCTCAGCCAGGAATTCCAGCAGTGCCTCCACATAGTCTGCCTCTGCAATGGGGAAGGGCATCAGATCCCACCTCCTGGGGGCTGCAGCCGTGCCTCAGTGGCCCCAGGGAGTCCCAAGGGGTTCCCTGCTTTGGGAGAGTCCTACCAGGCTGGGGCCAGGGGCGTTGCTCCAAGAATTGCACAGCCCGGCCGTAGGTGTGCAGGATGGGGCTCAGGAGGCGGCAGAGGAACAGGAGGAATCCAGGGAAGGCCCGGGGCTCACTGAGCTGTGGGGAAGACACAGCCAGATTTGGGGGAAACCACCCTCCCTCCAGCCCAGGGGGCAGTGGGGGAACCGCCCAGTACCTTGTAGCACTGCTTGGGGACCCCGTGCTCACTGTCACTGTCACTGTCATCAGTGAAGGATCCCAAGGAACGTCCCCGCAAGAAGCGCCGGGGGGCCACGTCACAACCCCCGCACTCACTCCCTGCCTGTGGGGACAACAGGGTGTCACCTCACCTTGCAGCCACTCTGTCCCTGTGCTCCAGGAGAGGTCTTGGGGTGTCACCCACCTCCTCCTCCTCCAGCAGCCCCCCAAGGATGAGCTTGTCCAGGATGTCCAGGCTGTGGCAGTCACTACGCTGGCAGGGCTGGGGACACAGGAAAAAGCGTGACAGGCCATCTGTGTCTCCCCCTGGAGCCCCGGACGTGTTGGGGATGACAGGCCCCCCGTGTCCTCACCTGGAGCCCCAGCAGAGTCGGGGGCAGCAGCTGCAGCAGCTCCAGGACCTTGCGGAGCAGCTCGTCCCGGCTCAGCACGATCCTGGAGAGGCTGGAGGTGGGGCCCAGGATTGGCAGCACCTCCAGCATCAGGGCACGGATGGCACAGGCTGATGGGACAGGGGTGTCACCAATCCTTGAGTCACCAAATACCCCAGCATCCCAAATCCCTAGTGTTCCCAACTCCCCCAGTGTCCCTGACCTCTGCAATCCTCAATTCCCCCATTCCCATTACCCAGGTCAATAATCCCCTGCATTCCCAATTTCCCCAGTGCCACTTTCCCTGCTGAGACACTGAATCCCCCAATATCACCCATCTCCCTGGCATCACCGATTCCTGGTGTCCCAAATCCCAATGTCATTGACCCCCACAATGTAAGCTATACCCCTGGTGTTCTCCTAACTGCAGCCATCGCCTGTTCCTGGTGTCACTGATTCCCCCAGTGCCTCTAAGCCCTGGTGTCACTGATTCCCACAGCATCCCTGCTCCCCAGTGCCACCACTGTCCCCGTTCCCACTCCCCGGTGTCCCCACTCACCACCCACGGCCTCCCTGGCCAGGTGGTGCCGGACACCCCCTGCCAGCCGCCCCAGCCGTGCCCGGGCCGGGGCTTTCGGGGGCCCCAGGGCAGCCCTGCGGGGCCCTGGTGGCTGCAGCTGCCACAGGCTGTGCCCCACCAGCGCCCGCAGCTGCCCTGAGAACCCCACGGCCCGGCCCCGCAGCAGGAGCTGCTCCAGCAGCGCGGAGAAATCCCACATCAGCCGGGGCAGCAGCACGACCTGGGGGAACAGAGGGAGATTCTGCTGCTCTGAGGAAAAGAGGGGGTGAGTCCCACGGGGAATGCTGCTCTGAGAGGGGGTGAGTCACATTAGGACTACTACTCCCTGTTCAAGAAGGGTGATTACTACTGGAATGCTGCTTCCAGGGAAAGAAAAGTGATTCCCACTGGGCATTGCTGCCTTATGGAGAGGGGGGAGTCCTGCTGGGAATGCTGTTCTGAGAAAAGGAAAAGATGGAAAACTTATCCCACCTCCTGGTGCCTGTGGAGCAGCAGCGCCGCAGTGATTCCCACAGCTGTGACGGCAGAGCAGGCACTGGAATCTGCAGTGGGGAGAGGGATTTGTTATCTGAGGGGATTAACCTTCACCTCATTCCTGAGCAGGGAATACCATCCCAAGGGATGCAGGAACCCCCTGGCCCCCTCACCACTCAGTGCATGCAGCCCCAGCGCCGTCACCAAAATCTCCTCTTCAGTCCCTGAACTGGGACTCAAAGTCTCCACATTCCCAACATCCAGTGGGCTGGGAAATCAGGATGAGAGAGGTGAGGAGAGAAGCCAGGAGCAGAGATCCAAGGGGGAACACTGCCCAGGGCTCAGCTCCTCACCGACTGCCCAGGATGGCAGGAAGCAGCAACTGCTCTGGACGATGCCCTGTGAGGACTGGCCCAACGAGGTTGTTGTTCACAAATTCCTGGGAATGAGGATGAAGGAACCTGTGGGTGCTCACAGCCTTCAGCATCATGAGCTCATTTGATGCCTGGATCCCCAGGGCTGAGAGTAGCATAGATTTCCCCAGGATGGATTCACTCAATCCCCCCAGACACCTCAAACCCCACCAACATCCCAGGAATAGTCTCCCAGTGCCAGGATGGATCCAGAGGGATCCGCAGCTGCCATACCCGTAAGGAGAAGGGCTGAGAGAAATCCACCTGGGCACATCCACGGTGCCAGCGCAGGGCCTGGAATGCTGCCCGGAGACACGTGCCGATCCCAAGGGGCTGAGTGGGCTGCTAAGAGATGGCATTGAGGGACTAATGGCAGATTTGGAGGGACACCACTCCCCAGGGATGCTCCCTGAGATCTGGGGTGATGCTTCTCCCTAGGGATCTTCCAGAGATTTAGGGGAACAGTGCATCCTAGAGGTTTTGGGGAACACTGATCCCCAGGGACAGTGCCAGTGATTTGGGGGAGCACTGGTGATCCCCCTGACCCCCTCACCGCTCCATCCTGCTCCACTCCGCCAGGAGCCACATCATAGGTGATTCCCACTGGGACAATGAGGACGTCAGGCACGGCTCCATCCCGCAGCGCCCGAACCACACGGAGCAGCCAGCACCGGGCAGGCTCTGCCAGCCACAGGGAAGCCGGGGGCTCCTCCAGGAAGAGGACGAGGGGCTGGCAGCTCTGCAGCACCTCCTGGATGTACTGGAGAAAGGCTGGGAGTACTGGGAGCTGCCAGCACCTCCCCGAGCGCTCCAGAGATATTTTTCAGCCCAAATTGCACCTACCGCATCCAGCACAGCCTCTGGGAGCCCCTCATCCCGGTCACTCAATGTCTGTGCCATTCCTGAAGGCAGGAAAATCCCTCCCAGGCGTTGGAGCAGGGATCTGGTGAGAGGAGGACACCGTGAGCAACTACTGCATCTCCTTGGATCCTCTGGGAACATCCCACAGCGCTGCCTTACCGGAGGCGAGGGCTGGACCCGGCGCCCACCGTCACCCTGGGCAGGCCAATCCCCTGGGAGAGGAGGATGAAAGACAGGAGGGGCCCATCCACCTGGGACTGGTGGCTGCACAGGAACACCAGTGGCACCTTGGGCTGCAAGCAAAGGATCCTGGGGTGAATTCCCTGGCATTCCAGGGGATGAGAGTGCCCGGCCAGGCTCTGGCCAGGTTCTCCGTACCGTCTTAGCAGCTCGCAGCACCATCTCCAGCTGCCCCAAGTGCAGCTGCACACTCAGGAACAGACGGGTCAGGAGCTTGGGGAGCAGCCAGTGAAACAGCCTGTGGAAAAACTGGGAATCAGGAAATCTGCCAGGGACGGGGCTTGCCCAAAGCTCCAAATCCTCCCAGTTTGACCAGCCCACCCCTGCTCAAAATCCCCACTTTTATCACACGGGAAAAGGTTGCATGTGATGAGACATCCTCCTTTCCATTGGCAACCAGAGCTGCCATCCCTCCATCTTCCTGTCCCACCTTGGGATCCCGAAATATTCTTATTCCATGGGGAATTTCTTATTCCCAGGGCAATACCTTCCCTTTAACAGCTCAAAAGTACTCTTTATTCCCACTGGATCAGACAAGCAATGAAGTCCCAGATTCCCAGTTGTCAGTGGTGGGACGGGAAAGGGAAAAGGAAAGTTTTCTCTGCTTCCCTCCTTCCTGCAGGGTTTGTATTTTCCCACTTCAGCTTCTTGGAAGGAACTGAGGGAATGGCCCAGGAGCTACAGAGGACCCCAAGGGAAGCCAGCCAAAGATCTGTGTGCAGCTCCCAAAAGATCCCAAAATATCCCCCAAAGTATGCCAGCACATCTCCCAAAAGGATCCCAGAAAACCACCCAAGGGATCCATGGGCATCCCCCCAAAATCCCAGAGTATCTCCAAAAGTATCTGAATTGCATCCCCCAGAGAATCCCAGAGTACTTCCTCAAGAGATCCACACCTCAGCAGCAGAGGGGAGAGCGGGGCCTGGATTTCCCCCAGGATCTCGCGGATCTCCTCCTTCCAGCACTGCTGGGATCCCTCATTCCCTCTGGATTTAGGGTCCTGGCCGGAGGCAGCATCCTGCACCCTGGGGAGAGGATGGGAGGGGGGAGGATCCCAGCATCCACGTGTTGGGATCCAGAGAGCCTCAGTGGATTCCAGGATCACACTGACCTGGGATCCAGGGACCAAACAGGATCCCCAGGACTGGGGGCTGGCCCCTCCTGGGTGAGGGCGATCCTGGGATGGCCCCAGCAGTTCCCACCCACCTGCTGCTGCTGCAGATCCGAACCAGGAGCTCCCCAGGGTTCTCTGCTGGAATTTTCCATTCCCAGGCTGCGAGGAATCCACAGACCCTCCGGACCAGCCAGCCCCGGAACCTGGAGGGGACACACAGTGACAGCCTGGTGAGGGGGGCTTTTCCACCAGCATCAGAGCCCCCCAGACTGCCTCTCTGCCAGATTCAGGACATTTCTCCCCATTTCACAGCTGGAAATGTTGATGCACCGGTGAATTGATGCTTCAGGCTGCCCAGCAGGAAGGAAACCTGGGATTCAAACCTGGGATTCCCAAATCACAGAAATTGCCCAATCTATCTCCAAATCTGCACTGAGGGCAGAGTGGGAGGAAGCTTTGGGACATCCCAGAGTGTGCAGGAAGGGCTACAGTGGGACAGGGGAACTGCATTCCCTGTGATCCAAATGGATTCTTCCAAGTGTTTCAAAGCTGAAGCTGGGAACATTTGGAACATTGAATGGAGGATAATGATCTGATTTGGGAAGCAAAAAAGCAAAAAATGGATAATCCAAGGATTGCTCCCTAAAGGGTATGGAGCTAAAGCAATCTGGCACCTCAAAAATGAAAATATCTGGAAATGTCTCTGTGGCAGCTCCTGCCCAGAGGAAAGGGGAGGATGACCACAATTTTGCCTTTTGTGATATTTTTCCTTCTAGGAGGAAGTCGCTGTTTTCCCTTTTCCCTGTCAGCCAGAGAAAATAACCCTCCACCTCCATGTTCTTCCCACCAAGATTCCAATTTTTGCTCAAACAAATAAAGGCATGACCCCCAATCCTTAAACCCATGATTGAGGCACAGCCCAAGCCCTCAGAGACACCACTTCCAGCCTCCCAAAACTGATTAATGAGCTCAGTTTGCAATAATGAGGAACTGGGGAAAATGTAGAGGGAGTCCCACAGGCATTTTGGTGAAATATGGGGGGAAAGTGATTTTCCAGGTGTTTTCTGCACAGAGCTGGTAAATCCTCACCGCGTGTCCGTCTCCGTCACACGGCTGACATCACGGAATCCGAGAGCGGCGAGATCCTTGGGATAGAATCCATCCTGGCAGGAAAAATGGGATCAATCCCTCCAAGTCCGGATCCTCAGCATCCCAGGATCCCAAACTCTCTTACCCAGCTCCTGGGGGTGCAGGTCTGGCAGCAGCGCCCTGAAACTGGGGGGTGGTATTTGCCCAGGAATGGGATGAAAACTTCCAGCTTTGAGTCGCTGATCCATGTTTGAATCTGAGGGAGGAAAGAAAAATGGGAAGGGGAATCTGGGAATGCCAAGTATGGGTAGATACACCCCAAAACCCACTTGTGATGTGGAGGTTTTCAATAATGGCAAGGAAAAAAGGAATTTTAGCTGGGACAAGCTGGTGACACATTTTGGTGACTGTGTGGACCTGGATCAGCCTGGATTCAGGGGAATCAACCTGGTTCTGAGGGATCAGCACCCTGGCAGGATCAGGCACTGGGTTTTCTCTCCCTCAGAGACAAAGATCCTGTGGAATTAACCCAGATCCAGTGCAATCAGCTGGGAAATATGGGCCTGAGTGACTCAGTGGGATCTGGGGAGACCCCCCCCATCAGCCCTTTCCACCCCCAGAGTCCGGGGTACCCTCAGACACTGGGATTCCAATTCTTTGGCTCCCAAACTGGGATCCCCCCCTCCCTTTCTAAGAGGCGGGGTTAAAAATTTTTATTTCCTAAAAAGAGAATGGGGGAAAAAGCAATTTTGGTTTAAAATGTAGCTGAGGGAGAAGAAAAGAAGGGAGGAAATGAGGGGACCCTGGTATGATTTGGAGGGGATTCACGGGTACAGAGAGCCCCTGTGGTGTCACATACCCTGGGGGGTGTCATGGCTGGGAGGACAGGCCCAGGCTGGGGAAAACTGCTGCTCGAGGCTCCTGAGAAAAATCCTGGAGACACAAACAGGTGGAAAGGGGCATTTGACGAGATTTGACACAGAACACGGGATGGGAAAGGGACGCCACATGTACCCCACAGAGCCTGGAGGGACCTGGGGAGGGGGAGTACCCCCACAGCTCCCATGGGATTGGGGGGTAGGACCCCACAGGCCCCACAGGGAATTGGGGGGCAGCACAGCCCACACCGGCCCCTCACACTCCGCATCCCCATCGGGGTTTGGGGGGGGTTAACACATCCCACCCCGGGCCCGAGGTGTGAGGGCCGCCTGCCCGCACAGGCCCC